>JAWZTD010000082.1:3282703-3350799 GCA_035221335.1 Echites panduratus
CAAATCAAAACATTTTTAATTAATTAGAAAATCTAAAATCAACAACAGTTACTAATTTTAAAAATTTCAACCCAAACAAACATTTAAAGTATGGTTATATAAAGAAATATAAATAAATAAATCTAAATGAAACCTCAAATAATCAGTTAAATATAGTATTATTAAATTCGCTCACACTTACACGGAAAAGCTGAACATAAAATCGTTACTATTATTATTATTATCATATTAATGTTATTATTATAGTTTAGCACGGAAATCCAAAACATTCAGAAAATTTCTTTTAGTATGTTCAAATTCCTTTCCTTCCCTTTTTGCACGGAAACCATAGCATACCTCTTTTTTTTTTCTTTTCACGGGACTAGCCTCACGGAAGCATGAAGTTTCAGTCTTTTTTTTTTTCTCACCGAAACTGAAAAACTGCAGTGAAACCATATTTCTTTTTTTTTTTTTAGAAAACAGAATACATATAACATAAATATCCCACTCAAAGAAAAACATAAAAATACACTGATTTTCACAACAACAACTTTTCATCAAACAATATTTTAAATCAGTTTTTTTTTATGCATATCAACTTGAAGAAGATTCCAATTACTCACCTCTCGATGCAAATCTTGACTGACTTAATCGGACAATAGAACGCCCTTCCTGACACCTACGAAAATTAATGATTTATGAATAAAAAGTTCCTAAATACTTCCTAATAGTCTATGAATACAAAAGTATTCGTAGGATTGGATGTACAACTTACCCACCTAGATTCCCTCCGGTAATCTTCCTGTTTCGCTATCCCCTGGAAAGACTGGAACATTGCCATTATTGTCTGATGCTGGAAAATAAGACGATAGTCAGTTTCTGTCTAAAACTAGAATTAAAATATATTTATATTAGGTTTAACCCTAATGGGCTGGTGGGCCTAACTAAACTTAACCTAAAAGATTTAATTAATCCTACTAATTGGGCTCATATCCAAAATAAAAGATTTGGGCTGTCATATGTAAGCTTCCATGTTCCTTCCTATTTGGGATCTCAACACAAATCAACTTTATGAATATCAAAATATTATGATTCTTGGAAGACAAACATTTGGTCTATTTACAAAAGCAGAGGTTCATTCGGTCATTGAGGGTACTTTACTCTCATTATAAATATAACCATAGTGGCTTCCACATTTGCAGTGTGACCTCTACTGGCAAGAAGAAAAACTAATTAAGTATTGAACCAAACATGGCTTCTTCAACCTCTTTTCTTCTTCTCATCTTTTCCCTTTTAATTTCTGCCCATTTTCATGGCACCCAAGTTAAACAAAATCCACCCATAGCCAAAGGACTTTCGTTGACCTTCTATGAAAAGAGTTGTCCTAAACTAGAATCTATTGTCAGAAAGAGGCTCCCGAAGGTGTTCTAAGATGATATTAGTCAAGTTGTTAGCTTGCTTTGCCTTCAGTTCCATGATTGCTTTGTTTAGGTACATAATTAACTTGCATTAATGTTCACTATACAAATTTGACCTATCTTTATGGGCTTAAGTTTTTAGAATAGTTCGAATTAAGCCTTTTTATTGTATCATCATGTATATAGGGTTGTGATGGTTCCATGCTGCTGGCCGGATCAACAAGCTGGCCGAGTGAGCAGAGCACCATTTCGAACTTGACTCTAAGAAATCAGGCATTCAAGATCATCGAGGACCTCTGTAGGACGGAGGAATGTACAGAAGCTTTCAAAGCTTGAAAAGTTACTTGTTGTAGTTGCCGCTCTTAACAAGTCCTAAAATGCGTGATACCTTATATTCGTACGTTACGGCTTCCGATTTAGCAGTAGCTGCAGTTTTGTTTAAAGAAGAAGATGATAAGTAGTTAACAATCTATTTTGTAGGTAAAGCCCTCCATGAGACCAAGATTCGATATTCTAATACAGAAAAGCTAGATTCCGCTTTAGTGATTGCTTCCAGAAAACTTAAGGGTTATTTTGACAAAAACTGCACCACTAAGACAAATTTTTCACAAACCGGACACATATGGGAGAATGCTAAAGTGGTCTATAGAACTTAGCTCTTATGATATAAATTTTGCCTTGAGAAAGACGATCAAAGGACAAGCCCTAGCTGACTTCATTGTCGAGACCTTGCCAATTAGCCAAGAAGAATCACTTGCTCAAAAAAAAAAAAAAAAAAAAGAATACCCCAAAGGTCCAGAACCACAGCAAAATACATGGACACTATCTATAGACTACGCCACTAACCAAGATGGCAGAGGAGCTGGAATCATCTTAAGCTCCCCTAATGGAATGATCGCATTGGAAAAATTAGTCAGGTTTCTTTTCGAAGGGACCAACAACAACATAGAATATGAGGCTCTGTTGACGGGTATGAGTAGGGCTGCTAAACTGAGAATCAAGAACTTAGAGAGTCGAAAGAGATTCCCAAATTGTGGTGAATCAAGCTAATGGAGAGTTCCAAACGAACGATGAGATCTGGGGAGGTATTGCAGAAAGCAGGAAATTCGAAAGTTTGAATACTTTGAACTCTCCAAGATATCAAGAAATAAGAACAAGAGGGTAGATCATATTTCAAAATTAACACCAACATCACCTGGTGGAATAATAGAAGAAATTGAAATTGAAAAGAAATTAGCACCAAGTATCTCAAGTATAAAGGAAAGCTAGATTGTGGAACTCTTGATGGTCAAGGAAACAAATTGGGTGCGGGAGATGGAAGAATTCCTCAAAAAGGGAAAACTACCAGAAAAGCCGAAAGATGCTCTAGCACTCAAGAAGAGAGCAACGAGATACACGATCATTGACGACATCCTATATAGGCATTCATTCTCGAGACCACTACTGAGATGTGTACCACCACTAATGGTTACTCTACACTTGGAAGAAGTTCACGACGGAGTATGTGATGGACACCTGGGGCCAGACCGATGGCAGATAGGCTAATCAATTTATGGTATTACTAGCCCTCGTTAAGGTAAGGCTCAAAGGAGTATACCAGCAGATGTGCAAAGTGCCAAGAGTACGAAAATATCCCCAGATTACCATCAACCCATCAAACCCTGGTGATCTCATTGTTACCATTTGTGATTTGATTCTCAAGGTTTAAGTTTCTAAAATCTAAACCCAACCTTAAAGAACGTCTCAATGCGGAATCGAATTCCCACAAATTCGTCAATGCTTAAATATGGAATAACCCTAACTTATCTACAAGTTTATGGAAACTCCCTACACCCTGAACCAAAGTAGTAGTAAGCCTCTTAAGAAAGTCTCTCAAGAACCTAAGAAGTTCTATGCAAAACTCTCACAAAAGATCAAATTTGATCTTGAAGGAATTTACTCTCATGAGTGAAAAGAATATCTTCTATTGAATAATGAATTGTCTAAAAGTTATAAAGAAATGATGTATTTATAATCCAAGACTTGTTCTAAACATTACCAAGTCATTGTAGGACTTTTATTAAAGTTATAGTAACTAGCTAAAACAATTAAAATAACTAAGTCGTAATAGGACTCTTATTAACTTTAAAGTAACTAATTAAAATGCTAATTGAAATCCTATTGCAAAAGAAGTATTATTAGAAAATAACTTATGAAATTAATGTTCAAACATTATTTTGCAGCTGCCCGACTCGCTAACACGCCACGGCCTGCTCGCCTGTCCTCACCACGACCCGCTCAATGGCCCACCTCCTGGCTCGCTGGAGCACTATATGTGCTCTCAGGGACCGACTTTTATAGTTCTTCGCACCATCCTTGAGCAATTTTGGTCATTTTCAAGCCATTTTCACACATCTTTGATCTTTTCATAATAGCCTCAACCACACTTAGATTCTTAATGAAATTCTTCAAGCTTTGATCATCTTAATAACTCTTCGAAGAAGACATTATCTTCAAGCTTTTCTTCTACATTGATCACCGATGCCTTCATGGTTTCTTTACACTTGAAATATTGATCCTCATAAGTGTTCAAGCGTCTAATTTGGAATCATATCATTCCTGTCTTCTTCGAAAAAATTCGGCCTCGAATCTTCAAGTCCTACATTCGAAAGAGAATGATCAATAACATTTATTGAAAATTGAATAATATACTTACCTCTCATATGAATGTTTCCAATAGATGGACAAATGTCTTCCTCCAAGGAAATCAATAGATTCCAATGCCCTTCCATCGCATCCTTCAAAGGTGGTGGCCTTTCCTAGTTGAGATGTATTCCTTTCTTTCTATAATAAGCCCATTAAAAGAAATAACAATAACAACTAATATCATCCATTGTGAACTCCTTAAATACACATTACTTGTAAGCAAATCACAAGTTTTAAATCCTATTGGTCTATGAACCCAAAAGGCATTGATTGTAATGTCTGCACAACATTCTCAAGAAATATTTCCATTCCATATAATCCACAAGTCTTCAATCAAAAACATCAAACACATGTATAAGGTTAACAAGAAGGTAAATTTCACTTATGTTAGATTTCATAAGTCATCAAGATTCATCAACCTAAGAAATTTGTCATGCTTGGAATGTTTAAGAACACATAGAGTATCTACTCTAGGAATACTAACATGAAATTGATAAGTTTCGAATATAAGAATCAGAAAAAGATATGCAATCCATGCATTCGTGTTACTATCAAAATCAAGAAACTTTGCAACTTCCTTGAAGGTCAATCCCACAACATGACATGCTTATTTACCCAAGATCTCTAAAAAGAAATCAATTCCAAGAAGGTTAAACTTTCTCTTTATATACAGTACAAAGAAATACCTTTCAAACAATATAGTTATGAACTTAGACTCAATAATTCATATACAAATAACATGACAAAAATACAAGTTTGTACCAAGAATTGCAACATAAAATCCACAAAAATCAAATCTGTTCTTTCCCTTGAATTTCAAGTATTTTGATCCACAATAGTATAACTCTATTACAATCCCATGAAATTCATTTTTCAAAAATTCATAACTATCATATCTCCTCATTAGCAACACATACCCATCAAATAAAGACTCATCATGTTTAGAGAATTCAACATATGCTATTTGTTTTGAAACATCAAGCACATATTCACAAACATGTTCACTCACAAAGGATTCCTCAATAATCACAAAATCTTTCAAAGCCTTTGACAAACTCATAAAATCACACAAATTATTTATTCCAGCCAAGAGTTCATCTCGCTTGAAGTAATTAACAAGATCAACTAACTCAAATACAACAAAAGCACTTAAAAAATCACACTCAACCATAGATATCAACTTTTCATGCTTAAGTTTCAGCAATCTATTTCCAAGTGTAGAGATAAGAGTATACCATCTTAGCATCTTACTCATCTCCATGTCGTCCTTGCTATCTTTCACCTTGTTTGATACTTCAGATTCCTGAAAATTTAACAAAAGTAAACAAGAAAAAGAGTTGTTAATGTTAGAAGTAGAAATCAAGATCTCTTTATATGTACTCATGGTATTCTCAATCGCTCTTTCTTTTTCACTCATGTCTTTATTTTGAATGCCACTCTTTTCTTTTTCAGTCACAATCTATTTTTCTTTCTCAAGCTCTTCTTTTTCTTTTCTCACATTTTTCAGCTCACATGTCAACTCTTTCATTTTCTTAGTTCGAGATTCCTCTCTTTTCACAATTGGAGTCTCTTGTACTTGCTCCTTGTTCACAACTTCTTGAAGTCATGTCATATCATCTAACCTTGCTTCAACCTTTTGTTCCTTGGGATGAAATTCCTGTTCTTTGGAACAATCACCTTGCATTTTAGTTGATGAAGAATTTCCTTGACTTGAACTTCCATTTGATTTCTCATAGATTGAATTCCTCCTCTTCAAGTATCTTTCAACCTTATTGGTCATTTGTACCTTATCCTCTAAATAATCATAGTCATATGGCTCTACTTCTTCCCAAATCTCTTCATTCAAACCATTGAGAAATCTATTCTTCGCATGCTCTTCATCCTTAATTATGTTAGCTTTCTTCAAGGCAATCTCCAACTCTTCATAGTTCTCTAACACACTCTTGTTACTTTGAGTAATAATTTTGTAGTAGAGTTTTCTGGCATACCGATCCCTCATGGTCTTTTTCAAGTCCTCCCATGAAGCAATGGATGTTCCACCCCATCTTCTTTCATATCTCTCCAATTGACTCCACCAAGCTAATGCATAGCCCTTAAAACTTTCAACAACTTACTTCATCGTGTCTTCTTCCAAGTAGTTATGACAATTGAAAAAGAATTCAACCTTTTGTTCCCAAACAATGTAAGCTTCTGGATCTTTCAAACCAGGGAAAGGCAAAATGGTCACATGTTGGCTCCCAAGATATCTACTATGGCCTCCTTTTCTTCCATATCTTCTTAGCCACTCTTCATTGTCATAATAATCTTCTTCTTCAATTTCCTCATATTCATATCTTCATCTTTCTCCATAATGAGATGCTTGAGAAGTTGTTTTATACATGATTCACATACAAAAAAGAACAAATAAGAAAAACCGGGGAATATGTATATCCTAACTTATCACTCTTGTTTACACTCATATTTGGCTTTTTTTTTTTTAATCTCTCCTCCCTTTTACCTCTCCTGAACTTCTTTGAGGCTCTTAATTGACTCTAGCGAGGCTTTGCAACCACTATAATTCAAGAAGCAAGAAACTTCCACAATCTTGTCAATTAGTCAAAGAATACCACAAATAAGAATAAAAAAAGCTAGAATAACAAAGAATTAGGTCAATCAGCAAATTTTGATCAAATAACTTTTCAAGAATCAAAGAATTTGAAAATAGGTATTTTTGATAAACTTGGAGTTCAAAGAGTTTGTGATCAAAAGAAAATTTTCTGCAACTTTTCAATTTTAACTAATTCAAGAAACTCGATCTTGGATTCAAACAATCTCAATTCAACTTCAATTCTTCTTCCACAATATTCCTCAAACTCCAATCAGACAATTTGAACAAGTTATCACAAATTTCAGATTTCAACTTTGCCCAGAATTTTCTATTTTCTCTTCTTTTTTCTTTTCAATCAACTTTTTTTCCAGTTTTTTAAACAACTTTTTTTTTGTACAAATTTAACAACAAAGATAACAACTTTCACAATGCAATCTTCAAAACAACACAATTTGATCACAAAGATAAAATAGGATAGATGTAAAGAACAAAACAAATCACATGTAAGATCATATAGGTTTCAAAGAAGAAAAAGATATGATCTTTAGGCACGAAACAAGAAAAACAAACAAGATGGTCAAACCTTTGTTGAAACCCAGGCTCTGATAGCAAAAATGAAAAGATCCTCAAGGTTGAAGGTTCTCAAATCTAAGCATAACCCTAAAGAAAGTCTCAATGAGGAATAGAATTCCCACTAATTCGTCAACGATTCAAGTTTGGAATAGATTGACCAAGAATTATTAAATAACCCGAACCAATCTACAAGTTTATGGAAACTCCCTACACCCCAAACCAAATTAGTAGTAAGCCTCTTAAGAAAGTCTCTTAAGAACCCTAAGAAGTTCTATGCGAAACTCTCACAAAAGATCAATTTTGATCTTGAAGGAATTTACTCTCATAAGAGAAAAGAATATCTTTTATTGAATAATGAATTGTCTAAAAACTACAAAGAAATGATGTATTTATAGTCCAAGACTTGTTCTAAACAGTACCAAGTCATAGAAGGACTTTTATTAAAGTTATAGTAACTAACTAAAACAACTAAAACCTAACTAAAACAACTAAAACCTAACTAAGTCATAATAGGACTTTTATTAACTTTAAAGTAACTAATTAAAATTTTAATTGAAATCCTATTACAAAAGAAGTATTATTAGAAAATAACTTATGAAAATAAAGTTCAAACATTACTTTGCCTCTGCTCGGCTCCCTACCAGGCCACGACCTGCTCACCCGTTCGTGCCACTACCTGCTCGATGGCCCACTGCTTGGCTAGCTGCAACACCGTCTGTTTGCTCAGTGACCTTCTTTTACAGTTCTTCGCACCATCCTTGAGCAATTTTTTAGCCATTTTCAATCTAAATTTTCCCCGAAAAAATCTTTGATCTTTTCATAATAGTCTAAAACATTTGCTACCACTCAACTCATCTAACATGTCATCTAACCTAGGAATAGGAAAGCGATACTTTACTGTGATTTTGTTTCTGGAGTGGCAATCTACACACATTCTCCAATTACCATCTTTCTTTGGAACTAAAGTGACTGGTACTGCACAAGGACTCATGTTTTCTCTTATATACCCTTTCAGTAAGAGCTCTTCAACTTTCCTTTGTAGCTCCTTTATCTCTTTCGAATTAGATCTATAGGTAGCCTTGTTTGGTAATGGTGCTTCCTGAACAAAGTCGATTTGGTACTCAATCCCTCTAAAAATGATGCGATCATCAAGGTTGAAGTTTCTCAAATCTAGACCCTACCCTAAAGAAAGTCTCAATGCAGAATCCAATTTCAACAAATTCTTCAACGATTCAAGTTTGGAATAGATTGACCAAGAATTATGGAATAACTCTAATAAAACTACAAGTTTATAGAAACTCCCTACACCCCAAACCAAAGTACTATTAAGCCTCTTAGGAAAGTCTCTCAAGAACCCTAAGAAGTTTTATGTGAAACTCTCACAAAAGATCAATGTTGATCTTGAAGGAATTTACTCTCATCAGAGAAAAGAATATCTTGTATTGAATAATGAATTATCTAACAGTTACAAAGAAAGGATATATTTATAGTCCAAGACTTGTTCTAAACATTACCAAGTCATTGTAGGACTTTTATTAAAGTTATAATAACTAACTAAAACAATTAAAACCTAACTAAGTCATAATAGGACTTTTATGCTGTCGGGCTATGGCCCACCGCCTGGCTGGCTAGAGCACTTTCTATGTGCTCAGCGACCGTCTTTTACAGTTCTTTGCACCATTCTCGAGCAATTTCGGTCTTTTTGGAGCTATTTTCAACCAAAATTTCCCTTGAAAACATCTTTGATCTTTTCATAATAGTCTCAACCACACTTATACTCTTCATGAAATTCTTCAAGCTTTAATCTTCTTAATAACTCTTCAAAGAAGACATTATCTTCAAGATTTTCTTCCATGTTGATCACCAATGCCTTCATGGTTTCCTTACACTTGAAATATTGATCCTTATTAGTTTTCAAGCATTTACATGGGATCATATCAATTTGATATGTGGGGAATGGATCTGATAGGGCCTTTTCCTTGTGCTAGTGGAGGAAGGAAATTCTTGGTCGTGGCCATTGATTATTTCTCCAAGTGGATAGAGGCCAAAGCTCTGGCTCACCCAACAGAAGAAAACGCATAAAATGTTTTCCACAACCAGGTGTTATGCCGATATGGGAACCCAAGAGTTGTCGTGATAGGTCATGGGACAAAGTTTTCCTCTAAATTAGAAGTCATTGGTAGCTCATCCACAAGGGAACTGTTAAGCTGAAGCTGCAAACAAACTGATAATCACTGCCTTGAAAAAGAATCTTGAATGAAAAGGTAGAAATTGGGCTGAGGAATTACATCTGGTAATATGGTTCATTCACACCACGGTCAGGGGGTCAACAGGGGAAAACCATTTCTTGTTAGTTTATGGAACAGAAGTAGTCACCCTAATAGAAGTAGCATTCCCGACATATCAGGTCGCTAAATTCAGCGAGGACCAAAACACGTGAGCAAGACTAAATGACTTAGACCTATTGGAAGAAAGAAGAATAAATGATCGAGAGTGAATGGAACTATACAAACAGAGAACAAAGATGCATCACGATAAAAGGTAAACCCTAAAGGACTTCATGTTGGCAATTGGGTATTGAGAAAAATTAAAGCCACTGGTCAAAGAACTTACAGAGGGAAACTTGCATCAAACTGGGAGGGCCCCTACAAGCTCATAGAAGAGCTCCATAAAGGAACATTCTTTTTAGAGAAAACGGATGGAAAAAGGCTGCCCAACCCTTCGCACTCTGATCACTTGAAGAAATATTTTGTATAAGCTCCATGATAATAGCCTTGTACTCTCTATGCGACCTACTTATAAGGGATTAATAAGGGATTAAAATAACACATTTGCGACCTACTTATGCAATAACACATTTAGCCAATCATCATTGTCGCCTAATGTTGCAAGGCAAGATATGAAAACGCGGGGACTAGCCCATCTCGTAATATTTTTTATTCTTAAATCGAATTTATGCCCTAAGAATGTATAACATTTGCAACTCGCAGGACTAGTAGTTTTACAATTAGAAAACCCTTTCGGGACATCCATGATTCATGGCTTGTGAGTACCCAAGACGTTAAAACATATATATATATAAATATATATATATACAAGCTTACGAAATTGGCGAACAAAACTATTATAAAAAATGGAGGAATTTATTAATATAAATAAAGATACAAGTCCCTAATCAACAATCCCTAAGGGTTTCTTATAATTGGAACCAGTGAGACATCTTGAACATGGGGACAAAGGGGATCTCCAGTAACAATCAAATCAGAAGCGCAAACAATTTATTAGGTGATACCCCCAAACCCTTATTTGAATCCAATCCTCACAAAGTTCAAAGAAATTAGGAATTATGCTGGGAGGAGGCACCTAAGGCGGCCTCCCATCTTGAGCATCAAACTTCGCAACCAATTCCAGCTCATCCTTAGTGAATGGAACAAAGCCATGCCCTTCCCTCATATCAGCTTCCAAAGCATGGCCATCATGAAGTGAAAAAAGAAGCTCAAGTGGCACCATATTTTGCAACATTCGGGTGGCAAAGTTAACACCAGCTAATAGTTCCAAATACCCCATGAGCAATAATCTCCTGAAAATCGAATGAGGCCTTATACTCCATTCGAACTTGCTATGCTACTTCTTTCTGATAGTCAATGGACTCATATCAAACCCGCAACTCTTCTGATTCGTGGTTGCGAGCTCTCAACATCTCCATCTTAGAAAGGCAGTTGGAAAGATCATTTATCACTTTCCCCTTTTCCATGACCTCTCCCTAGAAATGCTCTATCTCAGCCTTTAATTTTTTATTCTCTTCTTTGGCTTCATGAGCATCCTTTTTAGAAGCCTAAAGGATGAAACGAGAGGTAGCAACCTGGTCCACAAGCTTGGCTTTCTTTTTATCAGCTTCAGCCAATTCTTTCTTTAGCTTCTTATATTTCTGACGGAAGGCAGAACTAGAATCCTCAATAGCAGATAACTTCTCCAAATCAGAAAAGAGCTTCTTTATCGGATTTTCTACCCACCTTGTCAATATGTAGGAAGAGCTAGCTAACCTAAAGCATGAAAACTATAAGATATAGACATCACCAAGGACATCATTCACAAAATAAGCTCACCTCCGAGAGATGTGCGACTATTTGATTAACCTCCCTCTCGCGGGAAGACTCCTTGCAACTACGGTGAGACTTAAGGTTGCTTGCTTGCTTGCATGAGCATATTCCTTCTCAGGTGCTTGGCAACACATTCATCTGTGAAATCTAGCTTTGAGGCACGGAGAATCGACTCAGAGCATGCTTTAAATATCTTATAGTAGCAAGGCCAGCGTAGAATTAAAAATTGTCATAGTCCCAAGCAGGGACCACATCTCCTTCAAGAGGACCGCTATACTGGGAGGGCATATAACTCGCTGAGGCAAGTGGGCTGGGATGCACTGTAGGGCTAGAGGGAGCACCAGTGGAATTAAAGGTAGAAGGAGGATCCTTCTCAAGGGGACCTTGGTCGACCACTCTAGGAGGTGGGTTCTCGCTAGAAGGATCAGTGGACATTTCGATCCTTAACCGGACCTGTGTTAAAATAGGGAGGCTCCGATTGAAATACCTGCATCGAACATTAGTTCACTTGGAGGGTCGAGATGTGGCAACTTCCTTGCCCTTTTGCTTCCTCTGAGCATCAGCCTCCTGGGAGACCAGGAGCTCATTGCTTTATAAAAGAGACGGGTGCACTAAAATATGCTGGCTCCTTATAGTTGCCTCATCCATCACATGATAAAGAGGAACCCGTCGGCTTGATTCAATTGAGACTGAGCTTGCTAACTATTCTCTTGGATCAAGTTGAGCATCATTCTGTAGACACCATTTCTGCAAAACCACAGACAACACAAACGAGTGCAATCGCCTGATTACCCTCAGGATGGGGGCAATATCTCAAACAAGAATGACAGGGACATAAAAGACCAAAGAACCCTTCTTTATCGACTAAGCACTCCCAAGTCCTTATAGGTGGAGATTCCAAAGTTAATTTATATCGACTAAGCACTCCCAAGTCCTTCTTTATCGACTAAGCACTCCCAACAATGCTGATCTCGCGCACTGTAAGTTCCCTAAACCCTCAGCATTGCCATACAAGGACTAGTTAACCAATTGGATAAATTTATTTTCCACTGCATTAAGCTTCTTGGCGTCATCCTTAGTCGCCCTTAGACCTATAGCGGATTGAGCTGAAAGGCCAACCCCCTTTATTCTCCAAGTGAAAAAGTACTCATTTCATTTATGTACTTTTGATCTAAAGTGATCAATAATTTTGGAGCCCCAATGTGGGACCTAACAGAAAGAGTGGGGCCATCGGTAATAGTAGAGAAAACTTAAAAAATGTTCAGGGTAGGCTCGAAGCTCATTATCCTATAGATAATGATGAATGACACTAGAGCCCAGACCACTTTTGGATGGAGCTATGAGAGGATAGCTTGACACGCATCCATAAACTCTATAATAAAGGGGCCCACTGGAAATAACAGACCACCATCCAGCTGATGCATGAATACCTAGGCATAGTCGTCTCGAGATTGAAGCCTGAACTTGAGGCATTAATGAGCCTTATAGATGTTAGGGTCAATACAATACTTGGTCATCAATTCGTCTATCTTTTCTTGAGAAAGCTTGTTTTTAACAGTGTAGACTTTCCTATTGGAAAACAATGATGGAGTGCCATTTTGGAAATTCTGCGAAAGAATGCATAACGTCTTCTTGCATATTTTCTTGTATATAATAGTGCAAGATGCTTTCATCTCTCAACTCAATCCCAGGGGTCTTAGGCTCAAGAATCAAATCCCGAACTGTCAACAATTCATCTTAGGGACGATCCCACAAAATAAGCATATTCTCTCCACCTCGCCTCAATATGAAAGCTTGCAAGCCTCTACGAGACTTCCACAATAAACCCGACAGAGTTTTCTCATAAAGCCTAAGATCCGGGATCCTAATTGCAAATGTGTGAATAGCAAAGATAAAAGAAGGGACTGAAAATAACGAGAGGAGATTGCACCTTCGTGATTCAAACACAGATGATGGGGACAACATCTGAAGGAGGAGACCAGCATAGATGCTTCGTAGGCAAAAATACACCTAGAACAACTTCGAAACCCCTCAAATTTATCAGAAAAGGATTATAGAAGATAAATGGGGAGCGGCACAGATAATAAAGAAAACTGCTGTTCGAAAATTCAAAACGGATAGAGAAAAAATTATAGAAAGGACCCAATTTTTATTGGCTTTCTGTCTTCTCGAAATACACCAAGAGGCATCATTACCTGTGAATAGGAACGAGACTTGATATATCCCAAACGATCAGCTTTACATCGATCCCAAAACCGCATTTAATACTGTGACCATTACTAGTGATTGATGGGACGCGACTTCTCGAAACGGCAGAAGATTACTTGCATAGGTCAAGTGAAAGTTAATATGCCGCCTCCCGCTAATTTTCACAGCGAGATGTGCCAAGGGGCCATTGAAGGGAATGGGAGTTTCTGGGATTAATAATACAGGTCCTAATAGTGAATTTGGAGAGTAGCGAGAATCCTCAAGAGTAGTAGTTGCAAGGTTGCAAATAACCCATCTCACTTTCATCTCTGGGATATGAGCTGTTTCACCTAACACAAGGAGGCAAAAGAAGGTTGCAAGTAGAGTCCTTTTTCAACAGCAATTGCATTTAATGTTAACACTGTTAGCATTAAAGGTAGACACGTATTAAGACCTTTTGGGGACCGGGAGATATTCTCCCCAATACATTATTCTTGTAGGTAGCAATATCTCTCTTCATCCTCTAGATCTCCTTAAGTGGTTCATTAAACTGCTTTGCATTATCAAGGATAAAATTTAGAAGTAGATTTACCTAGTGAGACTTTATCATTTACATGATCAAAGCAGTGGCTGGCAAACATTGAATAAAATGCTTCCATGGGAAAGGCACATAATTTCTGAACTACAATACCACAAGTGAGTCTGTTCACAATGCTATGATCCACAGTTTCTGAAGCCCGATCCAAAGGAACCACTTTATTCTCAAGAGCAGTAACTGCTGATTCAACAATCTTAAAAAGTTCCTTGTCACTTCTTATAAGAATCTTGCGGTATAGGGAAATTCGTAGACACAGTTCATTAGCTCTTCTAGCCTCTGTTTCTACAACTTGTTTTCTCTAGGTTCTTAGAGCATAAGCACCAAATTAGTTTTTTGACACTTTCTTAATATTTCAAATAAAAAAGTTAACATAAAAATACCATAGTTGCTTAATAGTTTACAAACAGTGAGTTCTTTAATTTCATCACTAAGAATAGGGTGTTAAAAGGTAAGTTTATCATTTATTCCGTGTGTTGGAGTTCGAAAGAGACCTCCGGGGCACCCCAGAGCAATGACACCTATAAGAACAATGAAAGAGAGAAATGAGATCACCGGAGTGGGCTGTGCCCTGAGGATAACTTCGACGATCAAATTAGAAAACAGATTGAATGGACTGTTCAAATAGAGTCTATGACTTTTTCGTTCAAAAGTAATTACTCAGATTAAGACTATTCAGAATTGAGTAGGGCTCTCTTTCGTACCGTGATTCATGATCAGGCCTATCTTAAGAGGATAACTGATTCCCCATGAAGTTAGGAGTAGTATCCTAATTGGAATCAATTAGGATCCGTTGTAATCTAAGTTGATTAGGGGAAGTGTATAATACCAATCTTACAATGATCTTTTTAAGAAGTTTCTTTGTTGGAGTATACCGTGATTCTCAAATGAGTTTGGGCGATCACTAAGGGTATATCCGCTACCTCTAGAAGTCTTGTAGAGCTTGCTCAAGACCTCGTAGGTACTTAGGATTCATGTAGAGCTCCCTAGAGACCTTCATGGTGGTCTAGTGGTCTAGTGACCTTGGGGGTGGTCTGGCAACCTTGTAATTAATCTAGAGACCTTGGGGAGGTCCCCGCGACCTTCATCTTCACCATAATCCCAGACTTGGTGGTTGTGGAGCTTACTGAGATGAACAGAGGTGGTGGACTAGCTTTCAAAACCTTCATGAGATGTATTATTGTATGTTTATAAACCTTCGTAGGTCTGGACCAAAGAATAATCCGGGTTGGACCTTTACTCATTTGATCAGGTTATCGGGTATTCAAATTGGATCTTTCAAGTTTTACCTGTTTGCCTATCACTACCATCTTTTGAGTTCAGTGACCTTTGACCTTTCAAACCTTCTTTTTAGTGAAACAAAGTCATTTTCATGGCCATTACACCCTTTCAGATTTGAGACTTTGGAGGTCGCTCAGCTTAAACAGATTAAAAGGTTGTTGTTTAGGAACTTATGCCATTTGGCTCGCCCCAACAGCTATTTTTTTTTATTTTGCAACTTGATTTTCGGAGGATAACATCTAAAATTATCTTAACAGCCACCAATTTTGGGAGTATAAGTAGGTTGAGATTCAGTTTTTCTTTTCCCCCCAAAACTTACTTTTGGTTTTTGATTTCTCAATCTTCTTGAACTCTCTACAATTAAACACCTTTTGGGACTGAATACTCTCTATGATTTTAGGGTTTGAGAGCTCCTTACAACTTAGGGCTTTGTGATTCTCTTGATATCTCTTCTGCTATCATCTACATCTTTAATTTTCTCTTCTCTTTTCTCCGACCACAAACTCTGGTGAGTACTTGTTATCTGATTCCAATGGCTGCTAATGTCGGAACCCTCTTTGTGACCAATGATTAGACTACTTATCTACCTCCGGATACCTTGACTGCCACTGGGTCTTTTGGTCCATTGTTGAACCCTGTTGAAGTTGAGGCCGTCAGTTTAACCCCTGATCTAGACTTAAATGATAAGATAGATAGTTTGGGAGAAAAGTTCAACCTAGAGATGGAGACATAGTTTTTCCTAAACCTACAAAGTGTCTAGATGATGCCCGTGAATGGTCTTTTGTTTTTACGAGGCCAATCTCTAGGGTGGTATAGTCCTTCATTTTGTTCACCTACTATTTTTGATATTATTTTCTGACAAATTCCCATTTGCCAACTTGTTCCTAATGCCGTTAGGATAATCACAGCTTTTGTCGTAACCTATAATTTTTATAGAATTCCAGTATGTTTAGAGTTCTTTAGGTGCTTCTTCAGGCTTGGAGTTTCCTCGAATCAGGTCTTAGATACCTCCAGATTACTTAATGCTATAAATTGGTAGGTCCTTTTTAGTCTTCGGTGGGATCTTGGAAAAGATCATACCTCTTTCCTAGGTTCTGGAGTTATCTTCCTCGTTATTACCAGCATCCTTCTTGGAATTACCATAAAACTTTTTCAAATGTGCTTCCTAGCCTTGGTGGACAGCGTGCTAGTGCCATTGATTTTTTGTTCAATTTAGAAAAATCTGAATCATCTTTAAGGTTAGTTGTAGCTACCCAATCTGGCCTCGCCGATTTGTCATCAACGTATTTCTAGGTGACCCTAGGTTAGCTGCATTTTCATCCCTTAGAGAAGAGCTGGGGATCACTTCTGAGGGTAGCGACCTCTTTTCAGTTTCTTTCTTTTTATTGCATAAAAGAGGTTCTTAATGCTCCTAGCCAGCCAAAGGTTCAGAAATGGTCTCCCAATCTTGCTTTGGAGAAGTTGATTCATTGCTCCAGTGGCCACATGCTCAGTCTTTTTCCTTGGAATGTGTGCCACCAATCGATAAAGAGATTGGCCAAATGTCTGAAGAGGAACTTTCCAAGCACCTCGCCTCCCTATATTATTCAGTAAGTCTTTTAACCCTCATATGATCACACTTTCCATTCTATTTGAGGTCTTTAATAACTTTATCTCTCTTTTTCAGCAACATATCTTACTGATTGAGTAGCTGATAAGGAATGCTTAGTGCAGGAGAGAGGGGGATGACAGCCATCAGATCATAAGCAGCCTCTTGAATGCTAAAAATTAAATGGATAGAGAGATCTTCACTCTTCAGGATTCCTGCAGAGCTACCGTGACAGTGTTGAGGAAGGTGCATGACCAGTTTAAGAGAGCAAAGGATGATTGGTTTGCAGTCAAGAAGGAACTTCGCACCAAGGAGCAGTTTTAGAAGACCCTTCAGTTGCTTGATGAATCTGAAGGGAGAGGTAAGGACCTTCTGATGGTTTCCAATAAGCTACAAAAAAAAAAAAGAAGAGGAGGCCCAGCATTTGCATGTAGATAACCTTACCAGGGCCATATCTGAACGTCAATCCCAATATGAGCTGCTCATTAAGGAGCTAGTAACTCTTCAAGAGACGTTCACCGGAGGGGGACTTTAGGGGGGAGGCCCTCCTTTAATCTATGAGCTTCAAGAATTATGTGGAGAAGCTCATTTGTCTTATCTCCATCTATTTGTATGTTGAAGGGAAGCTTAAAGAGCTTAACACTGACTTGAGACCTAATAATGAGATGCACGAGGAGCAGTATCATCCTGAGATTGCCAGAAAAGGACTTCTCTGGCAAGAAGGGACATCTTGTTGTCCTGACTCCATTGCTCCTCCTTCCAAGACCTTTTTTTAAAATTTTTGTTGAAAAGTCTAATCAGTATACAACTAACCAGATTCAACTTCTTTAAAGACTTTGATGACCTCTATTGAGATCGTCTTCGTTGATGCTTCTGCTCCTGGACCTATTATCGAAGCTCTGGGTGATTCCTCTGGTAAGTAACTTTTTCCCTTTCAGGATGTATTTTTTTAGACCTTCACAAGTTATGAATTCTTTCAACTCATAGGAGTCATTATCTATTTATACAGGTCAAGCTGTTTTGGCCTCTATTAGAGACCTTCCTTCAGTTCTCACAATGGACCCTGGGACCTCCAGTAAAGTACAGACCATTGACCCTACCTTGGAAGATCAGTCAACTCCTCCTGAAGTTGTTAGGCCTGTTGAAGCTCCAGAAGAGGTTTTGGAGTCTACAGTTGAAGGTCAAACTCAAGATACTTACTGTTGAGATTTTTTCTGCTTTCTTACCTGAACAGACAATTTTTTTATTTATATTAACTAGGGTTGTAATAATTGAATTCTACTAATTTTGATCCTTTCCCTTCTTTCTTAGTTTTTTCAACTTATTTGAGCAACACTCCATGTTTTTTCCTATAGCATGCTCGTAAAATATTTCTGCCTGACTTCTTCAATAAATGTGCATTTTGTATAATAACCTTTACAACATTTAAACTTGTAGAAAAAAAAAGGCCTTCATAATGATAAGGCTTGCGGAACTTCATAATAATAAGACTAGCAGAATAGAAGTCTAGTACTTGGGCGACATGATAAAGAGATTTGAAGAGAGAAAAAGTGTAACACTTTGGTAGTATGACAATTCTCTTAAACCAGTTGTGAGTTCAAGCGTGGAATTGTTTAAGAATTCAAATATTCCAAGGTATTAAAAGTTGTCTACCTTCCAAGTCTGCTAGTCTATAGCTTAAACCTTGAAGTACTTCTTGGACTATGTATGGACCTCCCAGCTTTCTTGTAACTTAGACAGTTGTCCTTGCTTATCCACATCAGGTTTCTTGAGAACCGTCTCTCCAACAGCAAATTTTCTTTTCTTAATAAAAAAGTTGTAATTTGAATTTTATTTCTAACTTCTTCAATTAGGTCAAGCTTTGTTCTTGTCTCCCCCTCATTTAAGACTGAATTATATTAAGTAAGTCTTAAGGTTTTCATTCCAACCTCTAATGGAAGTACTGACTCGTAACCAAAACACAGGCTAACAGGAGTTTCTCCAGTAGCTTTCCTTGTTGTGGTTCTATAGGCCCACAGTAACTTCTTTTGGCCACGAGGTCTTAAGACCCTCTTTTTCCAAGTCTATTAGTCTTTTCTTGCTACCTTTCAGAATGGTTCTATTTGTAACCCTCGTCAAGCCATTTGCTTGTGGATGAGCTACTAAAATTAACTTCTGCTCAATGCCTATGTTTTCTCAAAAGGTCTTGAAGTTGTTCTCCAATGAAATGTCTGCCATTATCAGAGATTATATAGCTATTGGGATCCCAAATCTGCAAATAATGTTAATCTATACAAAGCATTGGACCTTCTGTGAGGTCGTTGCTGTCATGGGTTCAGCTTCCAACTATCTTTCAGGAGTGAAGGTAGACGTCTTCTATTTCACTAGATTTACCCTAGGCCCTAGACTAACTCTGTGCTCAATTATGCTTCTGTCGATACCCTCTAGGTCTATGGGCTACCAGGCAAAGACCCTTAGGTTCTCGTGCAGAGTGTCTACAAGCTTTAATTTGATCTTGGGATTACGAGAGTCTATTATTTTAATTCCCTTTTCATGAAATTTAGGATTCAAGTATATTCTTTAAATTTTTCCAGCTGCCTAGATCCTTAACCTTTCATCCTCTTTGGGGAGGTTGACAAGCTCTATAGTTGAGTGTTTGTCCACCTGGGTCTCAATTGAGGTATCTCCTTCTGTCAAATAGCATTTAGATTCCATTTGCCTATCTCCTTTGAGGGTGATCCAGTCTTGTCTTGTTTTGTTCTTCATGCCGTAATGAATGAGGGAGATCTTTGCTCATAGTTAAATGACCCCCTTTCTACCAAGAATGGCATTGTTGGTGCATCAACTATGAGCCATTCCATGACCTTTATTACTCCTTTTTCCATCCGGTGTGACTGAAGTTGGGATCCTTGAAATCCCTTCTGCATAGGTCCTTGAACCACTAAAGCTCGTGTGCTATATCAATTTTGATCAGCAATTTTTGTTGAGTCCCATCTAATTAAATGCCTTTTGGACTAATCAAAATGATACCTACTCCAGCATTGTCTTTTTCTATTGAACCATCTGTATACATGGTCTAGACATCTTCTCTTTTGGTTTCTCTAAGGTCTATGGACACTCTAGTGCATTATTTAATAAAATTTGAGAGAGCTTGTGCCTTGATTGCTTTGCGAGGCTCGAAGTCTATTTGATATCCGAGATCTCCAAAGGCCATTTCATAGTTCTTCCAAAGAACTTTGGCTTTCCAGGTGCTTGTCTTAATGGTAAATTCGTTAAGACCTTTATCGGGAACACTTCGAAATAAAGTTTAAGCTTTCTTGATGTAATAACAATCAGGTACAAAAAATTTCTCGAGATCTAAGTAATGGACCTTTGGACCTCTCAAGAGCCTACTTATATAATAAACTGAGAATTGTAATCCTGACCTTTCTCTTATGAGTACAAAGCTTATAGCTTTATCAGTAGCTTGAGGTACATTAAGAGCTCCTCCCCGTCCTTTGGAGATACTAACTGAGGTGGTTTTCCTAGGAACTCTTTCAGCTTAGTGAAAGTTGATTAGCATTCTTCGGTCTATTGAAAGCCTATAGGTTTCTCCAATATATCCTAAAACTTAGACCCCTTATCAGCCATTTTGCTGATGAATAGGTCTAGAGTTTCCATCTTTCCTGTCAAGCTTTGCACCCGTTTTATTCTCCAAGGAGCTTCCATGTCCAGTAGAGCTCTAATCTTGTCAGGATTTGCATCAATCCCTCTTTCTGAGATCTTGAAGCCTAGAAACTTTCTTTGTTGAGACTCCAAATGTGCATTTCTCTTTGTTAAGATTCATATGTGCAAACTTTAGTGTTTGAAAGGTCTCTCTAATGTCTTGAATAAATTCTTTTGAGGTCTTGGACTTAATAACAATGTCATCCATATAGATCTCCATATTTCTGCCAAGTTGAGCTTGGAACATTTTATGCATAGTTCGCTGAAATTCTGCTCCACTTTTCAAACCAAATGGCATCTTGGTGCAACAATAAGTTCCAAATTCTGTTATGAAGGAAGTCACTTCAGTGTCTTCCAGTGCCATGGGTATTTGATGATAATCTTTATAGGCATCAGAGAAACATAACCATTGGTAATTTGCAATGGAATCAACCATCTGATTGATGTCGGGCAGTATTTGTTTAAGGTCGTAAAGTCTACACACTTCCTCTACATTCCTTCTTTCTTAGGGACCACTACTGGATTGGCCAGCCACTCTGAGTATAGGACCTCTCTGAGTATCCCTACATCTAGAAGTGCTTGGATCTCTCAAGCTATCACCTTATTCCTTTCAGGAGTGAAGGTCCTCGTCTTCTGTTTCACTAGATTTACCCTAGGCCGTAGACTAACTCTGTGCTCAATTGTGCTTCTGTCGATACCGTCTAGGTCTATGGGCTTCCAGGCAAAGACCCTTAGGTTCTCTTGTAGAGTGTCTACAAGCTTTCCTTTGATCCTGGGATTAAGGGAGTCTCCTATTTTAATTCCCTTTTCATGAAATTTAGGATTCAAGGATACTCTTTCCATTTTTCCAGCTGCCTAGATCCTTGACCTTTCATCCTTTTTGGGGAGGTCGACAAGCTCTATAGCTGAGTGTTTGTCCACCTGGGTCTCAATTGAAGCATCTCCTTCTGTCAAATAGCATTTAGATGCCATTTGACTATCTCTTTTGAGGTTGATCCAGTCTTGTCTTGTTTTGATCTTCATGCCGTAATGAATGAGGGAGATCTTTACTTACAGATCCATGACCCCCTTTTTGCCCTGAATGGCAATGTAGGTCCCTAGTGCATCAACTATGAGCCATTCCATGACCTTTATTACTCCTTTTTCCATCCTATGTGACTGAAGTTGGGATATTTAAATCCATTCTGCATCGGTCATTGAACCACTGAAGCTCATATGTGATATCAATCTTGTTCAGCAATTTTTGTTGAGTCCCATCTAATCAAATGCCCTTTTATAGAGGACATTAACTGCACTTCTGGTATCAACCAGAATCTTTCTAACCAAAAAGTCTCATATTTGCAAGGACACTATAAGAGGTTCCACGTCTATACCTCCTGCTCTTTTGGACCTCCTTTAAATTGCATCGATCTCTCACAGGTGGTCTCTGAGATGGACCTCCTACTTGTGCTAAGAACTCTTGCAAATGAAATTCTTTGATCACCCTCTCTATTTACGTTTCGATTTCGAAATAGTTTTCAGTGAGGTGACCATGGTCGTTGTGATATTGGCAAAACTTGTTCTCAAGTCTCTTTTTGCCATTAGAGACTTCAGAGGTCATGGAGGTCTCAATAGACCTTTTCTTTCCATTGCCAACAAGACCTCTGCCCTTAGGGCTTTCAACAGGGTGGTTATTAGGTTAGGGAAGGTCTTCTTTTTCTTTTCATGAGGTCCTCCTTTTAGTGGGAGGTCTCTCTTATCTCTCTTTCTAGAGGTGCTCTTTTACTGAGGCATCACCTCAGTTATTTTGTCAGTAGGAGGTGTAAATCCAGGAATCTTATTCTGGATGATGGTTTCTTCTACTCTTATCAACCTCTCCAAAAGGGTTTGCTGATGTTTCACCATTAGGACCTGCTGCTTTGCTAGCATCAAGGCTACACACCCGTTTGCAATCCTTGCTTGAAGGCAGTGATGTATGTAGTGCTATTCTTTTGTTCAATTTCCATTACTGTTGAAATGGTTGTAGTAGCTCCTGATGCTCTCTCTGACCTTCTGTTTGATTGTGAAGATGTGGTTTATGTCTTTTTAACACATATAGTTCTTCAGGAACAAATCTTTAAGCTGATTCCAATTTGCGATGCTTGTTTCTAGCAGTGCGTTGAACCAAGATTGAGCCTTTTTGGTTAATGTAAACCAAAAAGCTCTGCATTTTACATGGTCTAGGTACTCAAATATCTCCATGTAAGAGACGTATTCATCAACGTGGAGCTATGGCTCCATGATCTCGTCATATTTTGTAGCGATCTTAGGGGGCTAGAATTCGAGTTTCATCTTTCTCAGCGTGATTCTATCCACGATGAGATATCATTCAGCTTGGCCTACCACATTTTGTGGATCATGACCTTCAACCTCTTTAGGGTTGTTATTAGGTGCTTTCTTCACCTGGTCTGTTGGTACCTTAATGTTATTGTTTGCAGTTTGTTCAAGGTGATCATTTTGAGGTCGATCCCCAGGAGCTTCTCCATGATGGTCTTTTCTTTAGTTTTGAAAGATAGTAGCACTGTTTAGTCTCTTGGATTTCTTTCTTCTCCATGAGTTTGAGTTTCTCTCTCTTGTCTAGTATCCTTAGGTCTTCCACTAACATTCTCTAGCGTTTCCCCTCTTTGATCGGAGTCTTCTGAAGGCCCCCTCTCAGTGCATTATGTGTGAGATAGAGTCCTTCTTGTGGAGATGTAATCTCTTCTATTACTGAGATTTTCTAGAACATTTACTATTCTCTCTAGTATAATTGTTTGGTAACTATGACATGACTGCTTTGCAACCCACTTGAGGTATGAGGTTGTCTTGATGCCACATTCTCCAAGGCATTTCGCTCATGTTGGGTCTCTGTTGGTCTTCTTGAGGGACCAAAACGAGTAGGCTCAGGGTCTTGCTAAATTTCTACTGGTGTTTTGAATTTACCAAGCGAGTTGTCCCTGGATTCTAATTTGATGCTAAAACAGGAGTATCAACTAGATTTTCCTTGGAAGTGTGTTTGAGAAGGTTCTTCTGGGATTGTTTCTTCGATCCACAATTCCGTTCAACTTGTCTTTCAAGTCTTGTAGGTTGTTCTCATGCCAATGTGATTTTATCTTTTAGTTTTGGGAAAGCTTTTTGTAAGAATTTCCCACAGACACGACAAGAAGCAATGGAGCTCGAAAGAGACCTATAGGTCACCCCGTCGCAATAGCACCTGTAAGAACAACGAAAGAGGGAAACGAGATCACCGAAGTGGGTTGTCACCCTGAGGATATCTCATATGATCAAATTAGAAAACGGATTGCTTTGGATGTTTAGAGAGAGTTGGTGACTTCTCTGCTCAAAATTAATTACTCAGATTAAGAGTATTCAGAATTAAATAATGTCTCATTCTTATTATGATTCTTGATCATGCCTATCTTAAGAGTATAATTGATTCCCTTTGAAGTTATTTGTAGTATCCTAATTGGAATCAATTTGTAATCCAAATTGATTGTGGGAAGTGTATCTCGCCAATCTTATGTGAATAGCATAAGGAGCTAGACAGTGCACAAGTGTTCTATTAAAATAAGACCTATTTTGATATTTTCTGACTATATCATCTTCAATCAACTTAAAGAAGAGAGCAAGGTCCTGGGTTGGGTACTACTATAATGTAAGATAAGCTACATCTAGCAATCAAATGGTTTTCACATAGAGGTTTACATAGATTCAGTTAAATCTTTTACTATGTTTTGTCTGGAAGAAACTATAAGCCTGCCCCAATTATATGTATGCAAGCCATGAGTTAGAGAAAGAGAACCTCATTAGTTCATTAAGTTTTCCACAAGAAACACAAGAGAAGAATCCATCCACCTTCAAGAAGCTACTTTTCTTCAATCTCCCAGATTTCCCTTGTTCAAGTGCACATTTTAGGTGACATGATATTCCACAAGGTAGCCTTTCATTTACAGAATCATTCTCACATGTTAACCATAAACTCAGATCCTTGTAATCATCATATTGATAACAAATACAGTAAGAACATCTTTTGCAAAATTGATCTTGTAAGTCTAGAGCAACTTTTCATGCCAGGTTCTCACATAATAGTAACTTTGGGCCTTCCCCCATGATTTCACTTGGGAACATGCTCAGATTCTAGGGGGAGTTGACACAGGTACTTGTTCTTCTATTTTCTATTAGATTTATTTTCATCTTGTCTACGGGAAAAATCAAGTTCTCTTTCAGTAGTTGCCCCATTGTATTTCTTGGTTACTAACTTCGAAAGGTGTTCTATCATTTTAGATTTTGTGAAGCCAAAGTATTTTCTCTCTCTACCCATTTCAGCACATATTATTTCAAGAAGTCCTCTTTGGGAAAACAAACTTAGAACTGCTGGGGCATCTTCTAACTAAACAATTTCATGAGCTGATTGTCTTTTCTCCTCCACTCTTAGCTTACTACATTTCTCAGATTGATATTCAAAACCTATAATGAAAAATCAAATTTATAAGAAAAGTCAAAATTCAAGATGAATGTTAGGTTTGACCCCTAAGCTAACTTTAATTCATTGCCAGCATAAAACTTAGTTGAAAAAAAAAACTAAAAAGAGAAAAACAAATTACAAGAGAAAAGGTCCAGATCAATTATTCTACCGCTTAATGATTTCTTGAACTTTAGAGGTTTTTTATCTTCCAAAATGGAGGCACAGATAATTTTTCTGTATTGTTTCTCTTGAATCGATCAGAGAAAGTCATTATATAGTATCCCTCCTTTTGAGACCATAACCCTTAATATCAGAAATTGACATGAATTTCAATTCTGCCCTTTATAGAATTAGAAATTACAGAATGGTCTCTATATATTTATTCCATAATTAATTAGATACCTTAATGATTAATAATTACATATTGACCACAACCAAATATATTAACCAACTTATTATGATAGCTATACATATTTTATTTGCACACATTAATTATTGCAGCAATGTTTCACTTGGGCTACATATGCTACATAAGAAATATGTACATTCTTACGAGCTCAAAAAGTTGCTATCATATGCAAGGTATCAAAACAATCTCATCAATTGATCAACCAATGCAGGACTAAAGGGCAATTGTCAAAATAACTTAACTAAGTTCACCAATAACCACATAAACCAAATGACATAGATCAATTATGTATGCATAACATGAAAATTATATGTAATGTGATCTGATCATGCCTATTTCCTATTGGTCCAACTTTAGTAGTAAGAAATGTAATAAACTGAATACTCTATCTTTGCAGAAAATTGTACTTTAAATGAAACTATATAAACAATGAATAGAGCAATTAAAATAAATTTAAAAACTCCCACTAAAGTAAAATAACGTCAATCAATGTAACACCCATCCAAGCAATGTGCTCATAAAATACTCTCGATGTTACTGCCTTAGTGAGAGGATCCGCAATCATAGAGTTTGTACCAATATGCTCTATGGATATCTGTCCATTCTGCACTCTTTCTTTCACAACTAGGAACTTCATGTCAATGTGTTTTGACCGAGAAGAGCTCCTATTGTTGTTGGAGCATTAGACTACAAAATTATTGTCACAAAACTCTATGGTTGTTGAAAGATCTGCCTAACATGCCAACTATAAATACCATATCCGAACATGTACGAACTTGAGCATACATTAGACTCCCAACCGCTGAGGTATAGTTGATCTTTTGCATTTCCTGAATCTCATGGTTGCTTTTAGGGTATTATTTGAGACTAAACTTGTCTCCTTTGGTGATTAGGGTGTCTTCTGGCTTACAATCTTGCATACCAAACCTTTCGAACACTTTTTCTATATAGCCATTTTGTGATAATTGTAGAATACAAAAGAAGCTTCACCCGAGTATTTGGACCCCTAATACAAAAGAAGCTTCACCCGAGTTTTTCATCTCAAATTTCTTTGAGAGAAAGGATTTAGTTTCATGCAGCATTTCCTTATTATTGGTTGCAAGAAGAATGTCATCAACATACAAAACCAAGACAATGAACTTACTACCACTGAATTTGTGATACACACAATCCTCAACAGTATCTGTCTCAAAACCAAACGAGACAACTACTTGATGGAATTTAAAGTACCACTAACGAGATGCTTGCTTGAGTCCATAAATGGATTTCTTTAGTTTGCAAATCATTTTCTATGAGTCACTAGATACAAATTTTTCTGGTTGCACCATATAAATTGTTTCAACAATGTCTCCATTGAGAAAAGCACTCTTAATATCCATTTGATGTAACTCAAGGTCATAACGTACAACAAGTGCCATGATGGTCCTAAAAGAGTCTTTCGAAGAAATTGGAGAGAAAATCTCTTTACACTCAATCCATTCCTTTTGAGTAAAGCGTTTAGTAACAAGATATGAATTATACCTATCTACATTACCTTTCGAGTCAATCTTGGTCTTAAATATCCATTTACAACTAATGGGCTTCTTACCTTCAGGTAATGGAACAAGGTCCCAAACTTGATTATCTTGCATAGACTTATACTTTTCATTCATTGCCTCAATCCACTTTTGAGAGTTGGAATCATGCATGGCTTGATGGAAATTAATTAGATCAACTCCCACCAATCCTTCAGTATCCTTATGTTCTTGGAGAAATATTACATAGTCATTTGGAATAGAATTTCTCCTCTCTCTAGTGGATCTCCTTAGTGGCACAGACTCTTAAGGGTGTTGAGTTTGTTCTTCAGGAACAACTTCCTCAACCTAATTGGGAAGTTGTTCAACATTGTCTTGTATTGGTTTCATATCTACTTCTTGAGTAGTAATAGGTATGAAAACCTATAGACTATCAGAAGTAGCAATAAGAATAGAATTTTCTTGAGTCGATTCCTCCTTAAAGATAATGCCTCTAACCTTCTTTCTGCCCCTAAACTCAACATCCTCAAGGAATGTTGCAGTTCCAGTCTAAAAAATAGACTTTGTAGTTGGATCATAAAACTTATAGACCCTAGATCGTTCTAAGTAGCCAACAAAGTAGCTGCTTACTATCTTGGAGTCCAATTTTCTTTCATTATACCTATAAGGCTTAGCTTCAGCTATACATCCCCAAATATGTAAATGCTTTAAAATGGGTTTTTGCCCTGTCCAAAACTCATAAAGTGTTTAGATGGTTGCTTTAGTTGGTACTCTATTAAGCATATAAACTGTTGTCTTTAGTGCTTCTCCCCATAGTGACTCAAGTAAGTTAGAATGACTAATCATACTCCTTACCATATCCATAAGAGTCCTTTTTCGTCTTTCAAATACACCATTCATGCAAGGAGTACCAGTCATGGTGTACTAAGGGACAATTCCATATTCCTCTAGGAAATTAGTAAATGGCTCTGGATGTTGTTCACCTGAACCATCATATATGCCATAGTATTCTCCACCAAGGTCAGATATGACTCACTTAATTAGTTTGTCGAGTTGATTTTCAACGTTAGATTTATAAGTTTCGAAAACGTCCAAAGACCTGATTTTCTTTGATGGGATACAGGTACTCATAATAGGAGTAGTCATCTATGAATGATATAAAATATCTGTGACCATTCTAGATGAACAATAATATCCTGATTTGTCTAATGAGGAAATAGAAACCAAATTCCGTCTAGAGGACAATACAATAAAGGTATCTTTCAAATCAAATATCTACCAGTTCTTAATAATAACCTAAAATGTCCTATTACCTCTACTTCCACTGTCTTGCCATCGCCAACATAGATGTGTCTTTCACCATCACTTGGCTTTCGGGAGCTCAGGCAAGTATATCTCTTTGGTATGAAATAGGCCCCTCCCAAAAGAACTATTGCATTGAAACACTTATGTTTCTAGGTATTGAAGATAAATTAACTTCAAAATAGACCACATACCTTTCTTAGCACGCCATGCATCATACTTTGTACATTCCTTCTTTTGATGTCTAGGTATATTACATAAGAAGGATTCATTTTGCTTAGGCTTCTTTTGCTCAGAGCAACTTCTTTGTCCTTGTTCATTTTCTTACCCTTATCTACTAAGGTACTTGCTAAATGAGCACTCTCTAACTTCTCCCCATTACTTCTCTATTCCTCTTGTACATAGTTATCAATGAGCTCAGTAAGAGTCCATTTATTCATTTGGCAGTTGCATGTAACCTTAAGTTGCCCATACTATGGAGGCAGAGAGTTCAAGACCAAAAGCACTATCAAGTCATCTGGTAAGACCAGATTTAGTGCATTTAGCTTCTTGGAGAAGTTAGACATGCTCACAATGTATGAACTTATATTTCCATTACTAGTATACCTCATGGAAGTCAGTTTCACTATAAGAGTCTTTATTTCCACCTTATCATTCTTTTGGTAAATTTTCTGAACTTCGACAAGGAAATCCTTAGTTTTGGTTATCTCAGCAGACATAGCATCCTGAAAATCTTCTAGAACGCTACATTTAATGATTATCAAACTTAAGCGATTGGAAAGATCTCACCTCTCATAGTACCTGCTTTCCTTAATGGTACTATTATCCGAAAGAGCACTCTCTGCTTCCTTTAGTTCCAAATCTTGATCCATGCAGCGTAAGAGAATTAAAATATTCTCTTTCCACTTCTTGAAGTTTGACCCTGAAAGAGTTGGAATATTTCTAGGATTGAAAGTAATGTTAATAGATAAATCTGTTGTAAAGAAAACACAATAACTAAAAATACAGCTCACATTATTATAACTAATAAAACGTAATCAAAACGAGTTCAATTAAACAAGATACCTAGCACAACTTGACACTTTCATCTTTGGATAGAAAATTATCAATTATAAATGATACTCTTGATGTAGTGAACATGATAATTAAATTTGTCAGACAATAAACCTTTCTTTTGATCAATTCACTGTCTACATGATAGTGTGACAATTGTCAGATATTTATCACTATAGTATACTTGTTATTTGGCCAAATAGCAACTTTCCTTTGGGCCAATTACTACCTGCATAAACAACTACACATACACCTAAATATATCAAACAAAATCAATTGATGCAACAGAGTTCACTTTAACAACATATTACTTCAATCAATTTATTCAAAAAATAATATTAGGTAGGAAATCTGAAAGATACTGAATCTTGAACTCAATTTGATTGCCCTAATTTGATAAAAAATGAAGTTAGTTTAAAATTGATGATAACCGAAACCAACAAATTGCAGATGTTTAGTAAACCAAACAGATGTGGAGGCAGCTTCAAATGATGTAAGCCCTGTAGTGTTGGGCTCCTTGTGCGCATGAGTGTACAGACCTCATACTATGGAATCCATCTCATGCACATCCCTAGATTTACATACTCCAGGTGGCTTAGGGGTGGGTGCTTGGGGTTTAGGATTAGTCAAGTATAAACTTGGAACTTGGGTTATAAGAAAAAAAAAAAACAAACAAACAAACAAATTGCAACGAAGTCAAAGAAATTTCCATTCAATTCCACATGACATCCGAAGTCAAAGAAAATGATTGAAGTTTTGGTTTTTTATTAGGAATAATTTGCAAAATCGAATTTAGTTCAGTTTATGAAATTAAATCTATATAGAATGATTTGACAAGAAATCAAATAAAAAATTGATTTTACAATCAATCCATATGAAAGAATCTCGGATACCAATTGATAGAATAAAATATCCTAATCACAAACTAAATATGTTGGTACAGATTCATTGGAAATACAATAAAGATTGCAAAAACTTATCTAAATCCATAGCGTTTGATGATTTCTTAAACTTTGGAGTTTTTGAAGGTATCAGATTATATCGTATCCCTCGTTTTGAGGTCTATAACCCTTAATATTAGAAATTGACGTGAATTTTAATTTTGTCCTTTATAGAATTGAAAATTATCTAATGGTTTCTCTATATTTCTTTCATAATTAATTAAATATCTCAATGATTAATAATTACATATTAGATCATAACCAAATATAATAACCAACTTATTATGATATTTATACATATTTTATTTATATATGTTAATACACATTAATTATTAAAATTTATTTCAACATAAAATGGGTAAAGTTCCTAAGTTAGACCATCCACGAAATGGTGCAAATTTAAGGTGAAAATGCATGGTCCGTTAGATCCACGGGGTTATGGCTGATAGAACTAGTATGATGTAAGATATTCCACTAGATGATGAATTATCGAACATTTCGATGTAAATGATTAATGACATAAATTTAGAAATAATATAAGAAATGCAAGATAATTAAAATAAATGGATAATAAATAATTATCTAAATCTTAAGTTCAACACAATCTCCTTAAAATATAATTGCCCTTTTCGATACTTATACTCAAGGTTGAAATGTACATCTGCCTCTTAGGGTACGATAGATACGATGAATAAGTTAGCACAAGATTCTTCACCCAACAAATTTGAACAAAATAAGGAAAAAATACTATCAAAATATTTTTCTAATGATTTTCTTCCCTTTTTAAAAACTGATTAGGAACGTCCTATTTATAGACTAAGGAAGCAGAAAGATATTAAATCACTTAGAATTTCTAAGTAATCTTTTAAAATTCCAATGAGGTTATTAAGAATTCCATGGAACCATTTACATTCTCAAGGAATCTATTTAGAATTTCTAAATAACCATTTATATTCTCGAAGAAACTTTTAGATTTTCAACATTATTAAATCGAGATAATGAATATAACAAGTATTCTAAGAGTGATAAGTTGAGAAAAGATTTTTAATGCCAATTTTTCATTCATCTGGGATCCTGCATAGGACATTAGAAACCTGCATAGGACATGTAGGTGTTATCCTTTGAACCCTACTAAGTGAGATACATGTAATTTACTAGCTATAAAGTAGACGTGGTGTACTTGAACTGTCATGTTACCTTATGTAAATGGAACACATATTTCACACAGGAATCATGTTATCTTCTTCGGTTCTCATGATGATGTTCATTGTGGCCATGAACATCAACTTGGTTTTGCGAAAGTTTTTAAAGAATTGAGCCCTTGACAATTCTCCTTTGAAGTGACTCCACTTCTCTCTCACATAGGTGATTTATTTAAGTTCCAATAAAGGACAGTTGGATATCTAGTATACTATAATCCATAATGTAGAGTATAACATAAGTATCTAAATACTCTCAGTATAGCTTTCCAATGTTCTATAATCGGATTACTGGTATGTCTACTCTGTTTACTGATAGCATAAGCAATATCAGGTCAAATACAACTCATTAGATACATCAGACTTCCAATAACTCTAGAGTATTCTACTTGAGAAATTCTCTCTCCTCTATTCTTTGATAGAGGGAGTCTATTGTCCAATGGTTTTCCAGCGATGCTAGAATCATTCTTGTTAATCTTTTCAACAAGTTTATAAACATAAGGAAATTGACTTAGAATAATGCCATCTGAAGTCCTTGTAATTTTTATTCCTAAAATCATATTAGAAGGTCCCATATCTTTCATGTTAAATTTTGAATTTAACAAACCCTAGGTTGATTTGACCTTTTGATCATCACTACCAACAATAAGTATGTCATCAACATAAAGGCACAAAATGACATAGCCTTTTTCTGTCTCTTTTGTATAAACACACTTATCATATTCATTCATTTGGAAACCATTGGTAATCATTTCATAGTCAAACTTTTCATGTCATTTCTTTGGTGCTTGTCTCAATCCATACTATAACTTCATCAATTTACAAACTTTCTTCTCATATCCAGAAACAATAAAACCTTCATGTTATTCCATATAGATCTCTTCATCTAGATCTCCATTTAAGAAAGTTGTTTTTACATCCATTTGATGTATTTCCAAATTTCTTAATGCTGTAATAGAGAGAATCATTATGATAGAATTTATTCTTGTTACTAGAGAATAAGTATCAAAATAATCTATGCCTTTTTGTTGCTTGTAACCTTTGATTATAAGATTGGCTTTATACTTCATTTTTCTTTTAAAGATCCATTTAGATCCTAAATGTCTATAGCGAGAAAAAAGATCCACTAATTCCCAAGTGTGATTCTATAGAATAGAATCAACTTCACTTTTTATAACGTCGTTCCATGAAGGACCTTCAAAGGATTTCACAGCTTCTACATAGGTTTGAGGTTATTTTTTTAATAGGTAAGTTTGAAAATCATTTCCAAAAGATTTCTGCACTATAGCTCTTTTACTCCATCTTGGCTCACCTTCAGGAACTAAGTCATGACTTTTATCATCATTGCTCTCCTTGTTTCACAATTTCAATTGCTCTTTTTGATAAGCTTGACCCATCATTGGATTTACAAGGAAATGTATTTTTAAAAAAAATGATGATGCTTTCCTTGATTCCATGATGGTGTTCTTGTGTCCACAATTTTTTATTCATGCACAAGAAGTCGATAAGCATTACTATTATGTGCATAACCAATAAAAAAACAATCAACTATTTTAGGACCAATCTTAGTCCCTTTTGGTGTTGGAATCGCTACCTTAGCAAGACACCCCACACTCGCAAATGTTTGTAGGATGCCTTATTACCTATCCATAATTCATATGGAGTTTTATAGTGTTTCTTTTGAGGTATCCTATTCAAAAGGTAGTTACCTGATAAAATAGCTTTGTCCCACATATTTTTAGGTAACCTTGAACTTATTCACATTGCATTCATCATTTCATTTAAAGTGTGATTTTTCTGTTCAGCAACACCAATTGATTGAGGAGAATAGGGTGTAATTACTTCAGTATAATTCCATGTTGAGCGCAGAATTCAAGTTGGCAAAGCATTGTAAAAAGTGTCAACTTCAAGATAATCTACACTATATGCCCACTACAAAATTGCATTCATTAAGTAATCCCATCCCATTCTGCCAATAGGGGATGGATTTCATTGGCCCCTGCCCAAAAGCTATTATATCAAGAAAGTTTTTGGTTGTTGCAATTGATCACTTCACAAAATGAGTAGAGGCAAAACCACTGGCACAAATTACTGCACAGAAGAAGAAAGATTTCTTCTTCGAAAAAGTGATCATAAGATTTGTTCACAACCAGTACCAAGCAATTTGAAGCAAAGGTAATTCAAGAATTCTATGAAGGGTTAAACATCTACCATAGATTTACATCTGTCGGATACCCTCAACAAACAAACTAATAGTAGTAACCAATTGGATCATTGCCCAGGGATTGAAGAAAATATTAGATCAAGCCAAAGCCAAGTGAGTTGATGAACTGTCGAATGTTCTGTGATCTTACCTTATAACATAAAATTCACTAACAAAGAAATAACCCTTCAATCTCTGTTTTGGAACAAATGCCTTGTTGGCAACCCCTATTTTGGCATAGATTATTTTGACCCTGAAACAAATGATGAAAAGTTGGCCAAAAACCTTAATATGCTAGAATATACTAGAGAGAAAACAACTTCTAAATAGAAGCTTTACAAACGATAGTTGGTAGCTTATCTCAAGGAAAAGATTCGGACTACCCCCACTCGGGTAGGAGATTTGGTCCTCAGATTGAATCAAGTCAGCAGACTATAATCCACAAATAAGGTTAATTCAACATGGGAAGGTCCTTACATTATGGCAAAGGACAATGGGAATGGTAGCTTCCTGCTAAAGGATATGGAAGGACAAAATATTGCTCGATCTTGGAATGCACAAAATTTACGGAAATTTTGTCCTTACATTCTTTTTTTTTCTTTATGATATCACAAAAATGTTGAATTCACAATAAATAAAGTGCTTCATATTTTAATAGATTTCTGGCATAGAAAACCTTTCATCCCAAGAATACTTAGGATTTGTGGAAGGGCCAGCCAAGAATATGCCAATATGACTTGGAAATTTGTATTTTGGCATCTCTGCATGAAAGGATTTAGCTCATCTTTGATATGATTTCTTGATCAAAGGAACAGATACTCACTGATACATATTCTTGCACTGATTTGATTTGAAAAAGGCCTCTAAAATAGTCTTTTCCACCTTAGGATTATTTGGCCTTCCACTTCTTCATATCTCTCAGTAACCTTTTGTTATCCATCTGAAAAGCTTTTCATGAGTTCTTTTCTGCTTGGAGCTCAGTCTCTTTCTTTCTCAACCGAAGTGCCTAGTTGTAACTGGAAGCCTGCAAGGTTTTCACTTTTGCAAACTTCACTATACGGACTTCTTGCTCCAGCCTTAGTCGTTCATGCTCAAGCCATTTCTTGCATCTTTGCTCATTCCAAGCTCATCACCTTGTTCCTTAAGTTGAATGGCCACTTCACGAACATGGGCACAACCTATAAAATAAGTTAGTTAATAAAACTATACAATATAAAATATTCTAAGGCTAAATACCTGTACAGAGTTTAGCACAACCCAATCTATGCAAGACTCCAACGACTTGGCCGCACATGATCAACTGTAGCACAAGGACCATCACTAGGACACGATTGACGAGGAATCGACGACCATCACCAGGAGTAAGAATAACTTCATCCTCCTTTAAGTCCCAAGCTAGAACATGCACGGCTGCTTCCTCCTTTTCCTATTCTTCCTTTACGGCCCAGCCTTGACCAATGACCACTGGCTCCCCTTCAGAACTATCTTCTAACTGTGTATACACTTCAGTAGAAGTAGGCCACGAGCTCTTGGTGGCCATGTGCTTGATCCTTCGGTCGACCCTCTTTCTCTTGCGACATTTTTCACATCCTCAATGTCTATCGGCTGAGCCCCTTTTTTTCCATAGGATCGGCTACCGGTTCAACAGCAGGACTAGCAATCGATTCCTTAGCTTTCCCTACAAACAAACAACTTCAACATAACATACTAATAAATATATTATACATAAAAAATAGAAACTAAGTAAAAAACTTACTTTGATCAAATCAATTCCTAAAAAGAAGCTGAAAGCATGTTAGTAACATATTATATTGCTATATAAAATCAAAATACAAAGTAAATTAATGGCTCGGTGATGAGATCTTAAGAACCTCTCAAATGAAGATATTGAGATTCGAGGATGAATCTTTTTAAGTGAAGGGAATGATGAAATCCCAGTAGCAACTCCATCATGAAATCAAATTGAGAGAGATAAACATCATTTCTTTTTCTGCTCTTTGAGCAAACCAGACTTTGGGTCTTTGATTTGTGAGGTTCTTCCAAAACTTTTTCAGGGTTCTTGTAGAATTACACTAGGGCTTTCAATTCCTTGGATTAAGGTATTGAATAGTCTTCCAAATCAAGAGGATGGTTGATGAGATTTGCATCTCATAAGTCATTCTAACAATCCAAACGAAACCTAGGTGAAATCTTGTCTTCAGTGTGATTTCAACCTACTCTCTAAAAAGGTCTTGGAAGAAATCACATCATAAATTGGTATCTATGCTTTGGGTTCTTCATCTATGTTTGACTATATTTATTTGTTTTCTTGTTTGTTTGTGCCATGATCATATTTGTATTCTTTGAAATTGATTGATCATGGGTTTTTTTGTGTTTTTTCGTTTTACATCTATCCTTCTAATTTCTTGTGATCAATTTGTTTTTGAGAACTAACCTAAGGCCAAAAACAAGGGCTAATTCTATGTGTTGAGTGTTTGTTTTCCATTCTTCAATCTTTGCAAAAACATAGTAGCAATTTGTGACAAAAAAATTTTGACAAAAAAAAAAGTGAGATTGAAAATACTTGTGCTTATTTTCAAATATTTGATTGCGAAACCTTGATGAATACATTTATATATCAATTATTGGAAATTTGGAAACCAAAGAGGCTTGAAAATTTGCTTGAAATTGCAAGCGAAAATTGATCACAATTTTTAACCTGTAAGTGTTCGATGAAATGCCCCAATGACGATTTCTTTGATTCCTCATTGTTTCATCACTCCCTATTAAGACGGGATTCCTTAGGAAGGAATCCTCGCCTTCGGCACTTGTCTTTTTTAATATGCTCTTGTTTGATTAATAGAACAAGAACTCGGGCTGTAGGTTGAGGAACCAGAATTGGAGCTCTAATATCATATGTAACACAAACAGAGATTCAATCTAGTGTCACCACCGTGTACCTATAGGGTAGTAACTACTAGGGTTATCCTGGGGCATTGTCAAACCGTGGCATCAGATATCGATCTTGACAAGACGGTTGTGTGACTGACCAACTAGGATAGGAACTAAAATCCTGGACCAGTGTCAGTCGTCCGGAGTATGCCATGGGTCGTATTCCCGTTGACTCATTTTTGTTAATTCTTATTGATCATTTGCTTGTATTTGCATGATTATTTGGTACCTTGAACTAAGTGATTTACATTTGCTATAGTGAATGCTATACGAACTTAGTAAAGAGTTTGAGTGGTAAAAGGCAAGAGTGGTAAGCTTCAATTGAGAGTGTAAAAGCTTTAATTGAGGGATATACACTAGTGCAAATGAGGAACATACAAATTGCCACTACTTTATTGAATTTTCAAATCTAGTAAATCAATATTAATTTTATGGCAACTCTCTTGGAGAAAATGGATTGAATGGAGCAAGACTTGATAAAAGAAATTTAGGAAGTTTCAAACAACATGAGGGAAATTAGAAGAGACATGAGCTCAAGAGTTGAAGCCATGAGACACTTCAAGGCATGGGTGATAGAAGGAAGACTTTATTTCAATCTCAATGTTTGATTGAAGGTACTCTATGTTGTCTCATTATAGATAAAGGAAGCTGTGTCAATATTGCTAGTGAGTACATGGTGGAAAGGTTGAAGTTACCTTGCATAGAACATCCAAAGCCATATAAGCATAGTGGTGAAGTTAATATGGATAAGATGATCACATTCTCGATTGGAATGTATGAAGATGAAGTACTTTGTGATGTGATAACTATGCAAGTAACTCATTTGTTGCTAGGTAGACCTTGGCAAGTTGAAAAAGGAGCTACATATTACGATTGCAAAACAAGTACACTTTCAAGATGGAAGGAAGGAGGATCAACTTGAATTCTTTGACACCACATGAAGCTTCTAAGGATCAAGAACAACTAATAAAGAACATGAGGGTATTCTACGAAGAGCTTGAAATGAAAAACAAGAGGGAAGAAGAAATGAGCTCATTGGAAAAGAAATTGAGAGGAAAGATCAAAGTGAGGATGAAAAGGAAAAAAGAGAAGATTAAGTGAGCCTCATGACAAAAGAAATTTAGGCACAAAGCAATGAGAGGAGAAAGAAATTGAGCTTCAAAATGAAAGACAAGAAGAAAATGAGAGCTCACATGAAAAAGAAAATGAGTGTGAAAAGGAAAAAGAAAAGAGTGAGCATGAGAGTGGAGTAAAAACAATGAGTGAAGAAGAGGAAAACTTTCTTGCAAAAGAAAAGGAGAGTGAGGGTGCTTTCACAGAGAACCAAGAGATTTCTATGTCCATTTCTAACACTGACCATTCATCTTTTTAAATCCTCGTGCCTAATTTTCTTGACTTCAAATAATCATTCAAGAATGAATTTGGCCATGACAAAGTGAGAGTAAGTAAGATGCTACAATGGTACAGTCTCATTTCTACAATTGGAGAAAAATTTTCGAAATTTAAGAATGAAAATTTGTTTTCTTTGTCTAAATTTGATTGTGGATATGCTTATCATGTTTACAAGCAAGAGGCCATGATTGAATTTCTTAAACATAATGATTTCTTGATCATGGAACGAATGAATTGTACTTCTTTGAGCATTATTACAGCTTTCTTGGACTGTATGAATTATTAAGAAATCTTGTGTGAAACAATTTGAGCTTGTAAATGCTTGTGGTGATTGCGAGAGAGATGTTCTTGTTGATACTTTAATGCATGGTGATTTCTTGGTTAGTACGAATAAGATGTGCGTATCTAAATGTCTTTTGAATGTTATACCACATCTTGAGCTTGCTAGGAAAACAGATTTGAAAGAGCATGCTTATGCTTTTTAACTTAATATGGGCAAACAAGTTCATGTTGAATTCTATGGGCATATTGAATCTTTTCTTGGAAAGAATAATTTGTTTATGCTTAGGGATTCCACATATAACTTGTTAACCCTTGAATTTCTTGATGAGTGCTTGGAGATACCTTCTTGTGAGTGGAATCATTTAGACTTCATGTTAAGGCACATCTTTAAACCATCCATGAGTAGGCTATCCAAGTTTGTTTTAGACCATAAGGAGCTTGGATTTTTTATGTTACGATATTTGATCTCAAATTGTGTTTTAGTGTTCTTATGTGCATATTACTTGTTAATGGGATGCATGTACTTGTTTTTGAAAGAAAGTGTTTCTTGATGCTTGACATGCATTAGTCACTTTTTGAAGTGCTTTTTGCTAACTGCTTTTAAGTACATCAAATTTTGCATTTATGCCTTGTGATTTAATTGATGTCATTTTGTGTCCTTAAGTGCTGTTGCTTATTACTTTTATAAGGACATTAATCTTTAGCATTTTGACTTGTTCTTTGCATGGTATAATTTGCTTCCTTAGTGCTTAAAGTGAAAATGTATATTTCATCTAATGATTTTATGGTCAATGAGAAGCAATAGTTGGCAAAGGAATGGTAATACCATTTTGGTGAAGGCTTCCATGGAGGAACATAGTTGTCAAACCTTTGAAAGCATCTTATTTGAGGTAAGTCTTATTTTGATGTTTCAATTTATACTAGTCATAGTTCTTTTCTCTTTATAGGTAGCAAAGATTTGAGGATGAATCTTTTTGAAGTGAGCGGAATGATGAGATCCTGGGAACCACTCAAATGAAAATAATGAGATTCGAGGACCAATCCTTTTAAATGAGACAGGATGACGAAATCCTAGGAGCAACTCGACATTGATTAAAGATCATTCATGCCATCAAGGGAAGCTTATTTTTAAAAGACATCAACAATGGAAGATTTAGACATGCAAGGTTCCATAAATTCAAGTTTGAAGAAGAATGAAGACATTATAGTGCAACAAACTTGAACTTGAAGAACCATGTTTGAGAAAACCCTAAAAATTCATGAAGATTTTAGGAACAAAAGAAGGTTGAATATCTCATCTTTGTAAGGTATAAAGGCTGCCAATTCATGAATAAAACATGCCATGACGTCAAGCAATGAAGGTTGCAAAATGGCAAGGAAAGAAAGTAGCTAAAACTAAGAGAGAAAGCTAGGAAAACAACACCTGTCTCCTGTCCTGCTCTGGATCAAGCCACTCCGATGCCACCATCAAGTCAGTAGCAGTCCGGCGCTTCCTCCTCTCTCCAGTCCAACACCTGAGCAACCTGGGCATCATCGGATGAACCTGAATTCTAGCTGCTAATTTTCTTTGTTCTTCTATGCTTTCACTTGTATTTCACAATTAGTTTAGGTCCTTATTTGTAATTTATTTCCAGCTTTGTTTAGTTAAGTTTTTTCTTATATAAACCTTCATTCTTGTATTCGAAACACAATTAATTTTTTCATGAAATCAAATTAAGAGAGAGAAACAACACTTCTTCTTCTGCTTGAGGGAACTCTAAACGGCTTTAAAGAAACAAAATAGCATTGCACCTAGAATACCTACAACTGGCATAGGGAAGGACATTATTCACAATTCTCCCCCTCTACGAAACCGGGGAAATCTCGCACCTAACTTGTCAATCAAGTCATTTCCTACCAAGTATTGCCATTGAAACTCAAACCCCGGGTAAGAAGAAGACATAATAAAAGAGACTAGAGGTAAGCTTTATCCCATTTAATGAAAAGGAACTTGACACTGTCCGCAAGTAGGACTATAAAAAAAATACAATAGAAACTGGATCAATGGCAATTGTAATAAAGGATGTAAAGGAAATTGAAGCCCTACCCGCAAATGTGCTAAATAGCACAAAATATGCCCCAGGGTGGCCTATGAATAGTATCCTCTTGCCTAGGCTTCACTAATTCCCAAACTTCTGGAATATCAAACTTAATCATAATTTGGTCGAAGTCTAGGTCCTTGGTCTATTTCTCTATGGATTGGGCTATCTTTGCTTCTTCCCTTTCGTCATGAGCTAAATTATTCGTTTCGGCCATATCTTCTATCTTTTTTTTCTTTTGGTAGAACATATCTTATCCCCGACTCTACACTAGTTTCATCCATCACTGGCATATCATAAAATACATTCTTATAAACAAACCTAAAGCAATACCACTTTTAATTAGGCTTATCACTATCCTCAAAAGGTCATATTCTAACTACTTCTTCCATTCCTGATCTACCACTACTTTCCTCTTCCCAATATCAGCTATATCAACTTGAATCAGATGTGGAAATGGAAAAGAATAGTGACTAATATGAGTACATGAAAAAGCAGTGCAATTGTCAAGCATTACTATTCAAAAAAACTCTTCAAAATGTAAAAAATTAAAGGAAGAAGACTTACCAAATCTGCAATAAAGTGATCAAAGACCAAATCAGTATCCGATTGAACAGAGAAAACAAACTGATTAAGAGCGGAAGGTCTTCTTTGTGAATCATAGACTACAAATATCACAATATACTGATAGCAAAACTTTCACGCTAAGCACTATTTCTGTTTGCAAAAGTAGATATTAAAAAACAAGCAAAAAACCACTATTTTTTTATGATTTAATAGGAAAGACAATGAAAACCCTTTAGTTTACAGAGTGCTTGGAATCCTCATCCCATCAATCTGACACTTTTCACCGGCACCCAAGCTCAGTAACAATCGTCAACACTCTTATCAAATAGATTTTTTACCTTCCCCAAAAATCTATAATCATCACATCATATAACCTATATCACATTCTCCCACAACACACTCTATCAATTCCCAATCACATTTAAACACACATATCTCTTTATACATATAAATCATTATCTTTCGATTGTCCTATTATGTGGATTAAACTATACATTAATTATTTTTCTTTTCTGAGGAATGCCTATAGTGAATAAATACACTAATTTCCTTTTCCCTTATTTTATTTTTTTAGATAAGCACTTATAATATTTAAGTAAGCAAAGTATTCTTTTCCCTAATAGGAATAGAATTAAGATATTAGAGCAATAATAATTCCATTCCTTATAAAACAAACATTAGTCCCACATTGAATCCAAGTCGATCAAGTTCTAGCATTATCAATTATAAATAGATTCACAATCAACCTAAAATAGGTATCTTCTAAGTTCTCTCTCATTCTACAATCTAGCATACAGATTCAATTTATCTGAATTAAACATCGGAGTAGGTAATTGGGAGTTACAAATCCCTTGAGTTCATTTTCCTTGTAGGTCCCTAGAGATTTTATACAGTGATCTAGTTGAAATCCAGCATCCTTCGATCCAATATATTACGACTACATCAATCTTCTTTCTTATCTCCATATATTCAAAGCCTAAAGACAAGTGAGCAACAATTTTCTTCATATGGACATTTGATATCACACCAATCAAAACACAAAATAGAAGATCTAAGATTCATTTCAGGTTACTAATTTGGAATAGTTGTAAAGTTTTATGATGAATTTGAATGTGATGTTAGGCCTATTACAATATAGGGTTTCTTGCCTATCTGATCCCACATGTTTGGGTCAAACTATATAATGGTCCTACACGTTTTTTTTTTTTTTTTGCTATAACGGTCCCTTATGATTTTACAAGCTGTTGTAATGTCCAAACAACCTTTCTCCGGCCATTCCCACAGCGGAGCAAGTCACGCGTTGGCAGGTGACCTACTATTAAGGGCAAATATGTCATTTTAAAAAGGTTTTTAGCCAATTTGGTCCTACATGTTTTGACAAAAGTATATAATGATCCCACATGTTTTTTCTCAACCAACAGTCCCTTATGAATTTACAAACTGTCGTAACTATCCTAACAACTCTTCTCTGATCATTCTCAAAGCAAGTCACGTGCCAGGGCATATGACCAACTAATAAGGGCAAGTGTGTCATTTTAAAAAAACATTAACGATCATCAAGAATCTAACTCTAATTCAAATTTCAGAATACAATTCTTCTTCTTCTTCTTCTAAAATCAAATTCACCGATAATGACAAATCAAAGCTTCAAGGTATGGTATGACCTGAGACAAAACTTCACTGTAAATTATTGAGAATTGCTAATATATTGTTGACTTATTAATGCGATCCTCAAGGTTGATATATCTCAAATCTATGCCCAACCCTAAAGAAGGTCTCAATGCGGAATCAAATTTATATTAATTCGTCAACGATTCAAGTTTAGAAAGATTGACCAAGAATTATCGTAATAACTCTAACAAATCTACAAGTTTAAAGAACCTTCCTCCATAACAAACCAAAGTAGTAGTAAGCCTCTTAAGAAAGTCTCTGAAGAACCCTAAGAAGTTCAATGCGAAACTCTCATAAAAGCTCAATTTGATATTGAAAGAATTTGCTTTAGTAAGAGAAAAGTATAATTTGTATTGAATCAAGAATTATGTAAAAGTTACAAAGAAAGAATGTATTTATAGTCCAAGACTTGTTCTAAACATTACCAAGTCATAGTGGGACTTTTATTAAAGTTATTATAACTAACTAAAGCAATTAAAACCAAAAGAAAATCAAATCAAATTGGGAAACAAACTGTCCAATTTGAGTTTTTGTCTGTTCGGTGCCGGCTAGACCTTGTCAAGCTCGATAGAAGCTTTCTTGTACCATTCCTTCACTCTTTTCATGTCATTCCATCTTAGTTTCTTCAAGTATCATTACTCCAACTTCTTGACATTAATTTGAGCTTTCGAACCCTTCAATTATAGTCACATTCCAAAACTTCTTATCTTCATGAAATTCTTCAAACTTTGATCTTCATAATAACTCTTCAAATAAGGCATCATCTTCAAGCTTTTCTTCTGTGTTGATCTTCAATGCCTTCATGGTTTATTTACACTTAAAATATTGATCCTCATAAGTTTTCAAGCTTCTACTTGGGATCATATCATTGATGCAATCTCATTTTAATTTCATCAACCACTGTCTTTCCTGTCATAGCCTCAAGCCTATTCAGACAAGTTTCCTCATTTGGCATTGTTGCACTTTCTCATGCCTATAAGTCATTGACTGATCTTTATGTCATAAACATCTTCTTATCGGTTGAATCATTTAGTTGAGTGAACCAGAAGTGAGTTTCTTTCTTCCTCCTCGAGACTTCAGTCACTTCTTCCGCTTCTGAAATTATCAAACAGACGAAAGCAACACCCCAAATTTTCTTAATTACCCTTGTCACTTGCCTTGGTAGTTGACTCTTTGGCCAAAGAAGTCAGGTTTCTTGCAAACAAAATGGTAAAGAAAGATTAAACAAATAATCAGAGTCTGCCTTTTGAGGATTAATTAGGATGTAAATCCAAAATTGAAAAAAAAAGTAATCTAAATAAATTGCTCCCAAATGAGATTATCATCAAAATAATGATATATGCTATATAAACTACAAAGATGACATTAAGCTCATTAGATATCATTTAGTGGTTGTTGTTGAGTTTCCTGGAATTTCTAGGCTCATTTCAACTTTTCACAAAGTGATTAAATTAGAATTGTATTTTTTCCTTTAACTTACCATTGCTCAAGACAAATTAAAGAAATGAATTGGGTTTTTAATTGAAGGATGATTCACGATAAATTTGGATGAAAACAAAAATTGAGATTCCAAGTCATTGATAAAAAATGGGAGAAGGATGTTCTTTCTTTTCCTAGGATGACTAGAAAGTAAATTTGTAAACAAGCTCTATTACCAATTTAACACTACAACAGTGATAGTCAAGACAATAGCAAAAGAAGAAACCTGAAAATGACAACACTAATGTTGTTAGGTTGAATTAGAGTTGGATTCTTGATGATTGTTAATATTTTTTAAAATGACATACTTGTCCTCATTAGTTAGTCATATGCCTGGCAGATGATCTGCTTTGAGAATGATTTGAGAAAGGTTGTTTGGACCATTATAGAAGTTCTTAAATTCACGAGAAAAAAATATGTGGGATCATTATATACTTTTGTTCAAACATGTGGGACCAAATATGCTAAAAACCTTTTTAAAGTGGCATATTTGTCCTTATTAGTTAGTCACGTGCCAGGCAAGTGACCTGCTCTACCTTGGGAATGACTGGAGAAGGATTGTTTGGACCTTTTTGGTAGCTTATAAATTCATGAGGGACCGTTATGGAGGACCATTTTATAGTTTGACCCAAATAAGTGGGATCAGATAGGTGAAAAACCCTTACAATATATAAATTTGAGATTTTATTGGGTAATGGATATTTTGGATATAGTTGTTGCTCTCAAAATTTTAGGATGAATAGAGAAGAGATGGTTAGATTAAAAAAAATGAGAAAAGAGAAGAGATAAAAGCTTGTCTTTTAGTTTTCTCAATCGAAAAGATGAAAGCCTTTCATGGAGGAACCTGCTTCTTCAATATTTAAGGAAAGACTTTTCCTTTTTCATAAGATTTTTGGAACAGGTTTTAAGCATTTCTAGCTGCCCTGAGAGGTACTTTAGTGAGGGAAAGACTGATTGGGCATGACTTTAGATTTAGGATTTTAGATGACATCACTTGAAGAAGTTGATGAAATTTTAAGGGTATTATAGTCTATAACCAAAATAAAAGAAATTTTCAAAAGTTTTAATTCAAATAGAGCTTCAATATTTAAAAACTTGAAAGTTTATTTTTAAAAACTAAATGAAGACATATATTTAATGTTTAAAAACTGGAAGCTTATCTAAATAGGCCATTGTAATTTGTAATGTATTTTGGTTTTATGTATATTTACTCATTTTTATTCTAATTATTTAATATTATCTTTTGTTGTTGTTGCTGTTGTTTTAATAATAAAAGCAACATATACCTATTTCGTTTAATAATAAAGAAAAAGAGATAAGTTGAATATTATTTTTAATTGAGAGGATAGATAAACTTACATGACCAGAATTTTAAATATCAGTTTGATAAATAAAAATTTATAATATAAAATATCTTAAATGGTGCTTTGAATTTAAAATCTTTTTAAATCTAATTTTGTAGAAAAGTAATTATTAACCAAGAAATGATAGAAAGTATTTCTAAAATTTATGGGAAACTACTTTTATTTGAGTTTTTAAACAATTCCGGGGAAAATTTCAAGTTATTATTATCAAAATTAAAAATTACTAACAAAAAGAAATATAAAAATAAAAAGATTAATGTTATATATAAAAATAATATTATGCTCGGGCTGAAGCAAACTCCCAATTCTTCAAGAACGTCTACTTTTTACAACTTCTCAATCCTCAAACATGATACTTGCTTATAAATTTTTCAAAAAAAAAAAGCTCTCTTAAATTTAAAAGTTTTGAAAAAATAAATAATTTAATAAATTAAATGGTAACAGCAAAATCTCTCTATCTTCTGTGGAACATAGTAAAATCTTCAGGTCCCTCAATCTTCTATTTTCACATAACTCTCTTCAAAAATTAAAACTTTAATTTAACCAAGACAATCTCGAAGGTACAATCATTTCTAGTTGTTTCTATTAGTTATGTCTTCTCTAAAAAACTCTATCTCATGTCTATTGGTAAAAAGTTTTCTTTGAAAAGATAGATTGCTATTTGTTTGTATTCAACAAAACTTGATGATATAGAATGAGAAAAGTTGGTTTGAAAGGTACAACAAATCTTTTTTCTAGTCAATAGATTTTGATTCTTTTTGTAATTAGGATTAGATAGGTTCAAAATTGAACTGAGTAGGAAGTAATTATCTGAGTAATTAGAAATGGAAAGTGTGTTTAATGGCTTGTTGCAAATTAATTGCCACCTACTTATCTTCTTGCTGTTCAAAGAAGAATCAAAGCCAGCCTCATTCGATCATGGTCAAGTAGAACCTCTTTTATTTAGAATACTTGATTATCGGGTTCTTTGGGTAGTTGTAACTGCATTTATTCAGTTATTCTCCTTTCCTCTATCACTTAATGGCTATTTTGTCTCTTAGTAACTAATCAATTGTCTTGTCCGTTATATAGTAAAAACCCAAAGCTTTTTGGAAGAATTGACATTCTATCCAAATGTTGACCAGGAATCTCGAAGCTTGACCAGCTTGACTTGGAATTGATAATTGGGTCAGACATATCATGTTGACAAGACTATTCCAAAATAGGAATGTTAAATAATTACCTATCACTATATTTAACACTTTAAATAATTGTAACTTCTATTAGAATTTGAGTAAGAGTTAATTTGAATTTCAATCGGTTCATTTGAGAAAACATTTTGATTCAAATTCAATTTTATTTTGCCTCTTCTATGAAATGTCTTGATTGCTGCTATATCAAAAAGGTGCTCTTACAAAAACCCTTTTCGTCCAAGTATTCATTTTTCTACTTCTTCGCAATTCTAATTATCTAACAATCTTGGCTTCAAAACCCTTCTGACAACTCTTCTTCAAAAGAAATTTTCTTCTTTCAAAATCTTTACTTGCATTCCAAATGGCTCCCAAACAATTTTCACCTAAACAATTTTCAAGAACTCAAACTGTTATTAACCCAAGAATTTTCAATAATGGGCAGTACATTTGAAAACCAATATATTGACTTTGCTAATTTTGACAAGGATGGGTTCTGTGTTCCCTTTAACAAGTCTGTATTTCCAACTGCGAGGCTTGAGGAATGTGTGAATTTATATCACAGTCCAAAAGGCTATTCTGTGTCTGTTCCCCCAAGTTCAGTTTTCTTGGTTCAGAACACTAAAGCTTCAGAAACATTCATCTTGGAGACAGCACTAAAGGCTTGTATCAGGTTTCCTTTTCATCCATTAATCTTGGACATCTAAAGTTCTGGTCTCCTCCATTGTGGCAGTTAAGCCCAAATGCTATTAGGATGATTATCAGGTTCATCCTAATTTGCCACCGTGCTAGAGTGACTGGGTTCTTTTTAGGTATTTCTTCTCCATTTCTTTCAGAACGTGGATTGAAGTGACTGGGTTTTTTACTCTTAAACAAAGAGTGAAGTTTTTCAAAAAATACCCAAGCTCCAATAAAGAATGGAAGAATAAATTTCTAAAGGTGATTCTGGGAATTTTAGTCCCTAAACTATTTGCTTTATTCCCTGTTCAAACCCTCATTCACCCGTCGAATGGAAAACTAGAGGAAAGGTTCATCTCCAAAAGTCATTTAACCAAGCTGAAACCTCACTTAGGAATATTGAAGCTTCTTGAGAAATCGTGGAATGAACAAGCGCTTTTATGGGCTGGCTTGAGTCCAACTTCATAGTAGAATCCGGATCTACTTTTAGGCAAGTATCTTATTTATAAAACTTTGAATAACAAAAAAAATTTTTCTTTGAAACCTTTAATTGAAAGCCTTGTTTTCTCTTCTACAGATATTCATCTTGTACAATTCTACAAGAAAAATAATTCTATTCCCAAAATTTCTAAAAATAGGGGAATTCCATAACAGTAGGGTTACTTCCCCCACTCCACCACAAAGGAAAAGAAGAAGAAGCCCAAAGGCCCTGAAGCTAATCCAAGTTCTTTTTTTCTTCAGATGTGCCTCTCATCCAAATTAGGAAATGGTGGAGAGTAATGGAGTCATCATCATCATTATTTGCTTCTCCTTCTTCTCAAGCTTTGGATGCCCCCTATTAACTATCAAGTCACTTGAAGTGAAAGTCAGGATAGTGGATTCTACTCCAGCAAAATGGCATATAAATATCATTGTTGAAAATCCTGAAGCTGCTGCTGAAAGGGTAAACAGTCCCAGCATTTACAGCCCTGAAGACCCTAATTCAGATGAGGATCTTCCTGATAGTAATGAAGAGACAAATTCTCCTGATCATCCTGAGGAGATTACAGAAACAATTCCTCAGAATGAAACAATTATAATTCCTGAAGAACTTGTTGGTTAAATTGAAGACCAAACAATTATTGATCAAGTTAAGGACCAAGAAGCTATTGGTCAAGCTGAAGGCCAAATCACTTTTGAGATTGCTGAGGCTATTGAAATTTCCAAAAATGAGAATCTTTGTGAAATTCTTCTTGCTGAAGGTACATTTGCTCCTGAAACCTATCCTAATATAATTGAAATAGATGAGCTTCAAGCTGATGAGGTTAGTGAAAAGGAGGACCCCAATGAAGCTAACACAATAGAAAATATTACCATTGAAACTGCTGAGAGGATCTATCATCCTGAAGAAGAAACCATTACTCCAAAACCTGATAAGATTGCTGCTCAAGAGTCTATGAATGAGAATGAATTCTTTTCTTTCACTTCTCAATTTGTCAATTTCTGAAGGCTCTCGAGGTTCAAGAGAGAAAGATGATTGAAGATGCTACTTTATTTGCAAGCTTAGGAGAGCAATGATTTTCAAGTATAATTCCTACTCTAAGTGTCATGATAAGCTTTTTCTACTTTCAATCAAGAAGAGTACTCTTTCATTAACTAATAATAATATTTTTTTAAACTATTTTGCTTCTTTTATTGTCTTTTCAAACTAGTTCTCTATTCACTTTAATCTCCCTTCATTTTGATCAGTCAGAGAAAAATAGACTAGAATTAGAGGAGAGAGATGCTCTATAAGCTGAAGTTGAATCTTTAAGAGCAGAAAGAGATAATCATGAAGCTGAGAAAGAGAAGTTCATGACAGAAAAGAATGATGTATTGAAATACATTGATAACATAGAGCATGATAAGAAGAGCATAGAGAACCAAGTCTTGAGCCAATGCCAGCAAATTACCAACTTGGAACAACAAGTTGAGATTTTAACTGATTCTAGGGACTTTGGGGAGGCTAGATGCAAGAGTCTGGAGGTTTCATTGGAGTCTTTCAGTATTTTAAATAGCGGCTTAGAAGATTCCATAAAAGAGTTAAAGAAAGAGATGGAAAATCTTCAAGATGAAAAAGCTGACTTAGAAGAAAAAGCTAAATCTCTACTTGTTGTAGATTTTCCCATGTTTTCAGGGAATGAGTCCTCTCAGAGATTGGAGACAAAGCTGAGGAATTTATATTCCTCATTTCCTATAAAAGAGAACCACTATATCTATGTCTCCAATCAATTGATAACTGATGTCAAGAAAGCTGAAGAGAAAATATTTACTTTAGAGAATAAGCTCAGCAAAATCCTGAAGCTGAAGAAGAAGAGCAAATCTAAAAAGGCGGATATAAAATCTTTGAAGAAAGAGCTGAACATCATAAAAGAAACCATCCAGAAAGCTAATAGTGAAGCCCCCTGATGTCCTTAGATCAGTAGGATAAATATGTCTGACCTTCTTTGTAATATGTATTTATAAGTGAATGAATTTCCGTTTTGTAGAGATTTTGCTTTGAAACTCAAGCTAAAAGTGAATGAAATTTTCTCCTCTAGAGTGGGTTTGTCTCGACTGAGGAATAACTATAATTGGTGGTTTGATAACTACAAAACTTTGGGTTTTATGGCAATATTAATCCCCCTGTTAATTTGTAGAGAGATTTCGATATCAAGATATAGCTTCTTGTATGAGGGAACAATAAGCAACAGCCAAAGAATAATATCAGCAATAATGCACAAGCTCCACCAGTTATGACAAGCCTTTTCAATTCAAGCAATTGATAATTTTTTGCACATTCCGATACCTAAAACACGGCCCACATGGATAAGTGTTTGGTGGTGGAAAGCAGAATTTCAAGAGAATCTAATCTTATACATTGCTAGATCATCAAATAACATAACTGACAGTGCAGCAATTGGAGGTATCATTATTGAAGGATCATTTTCAGAGGAGCATACTCTGTTTTCTTTGGTACATCTTCAAATATTGAAACAGAACTAGCAGTCTTGCTTAAAGGATTGCAATATTGTACATGGAAGAATTGGAAAAATGAAATGGTGCAAATGGATGCAAAAATGGCCAAATCAATGGTCGAGGGCAGCTGTACGGTCCCATGGAAACTTTATAATAAAATTTGTCATATTCGATCTCTTCTCTCAACCAGTAATTACAAGCTTGTTCATATTTTACAAGAAGGCAACATGGTAGCTAATCAACTTGCTAACACAGCCTAGGAATTACTCCACTGCATGTATTATGACTCACTTAATCAACTGCCTCCAAGAACCCGAGGCCTTTGTAATCTAGATAGACTACAAATTCCATATTTGAAATTGTCATGACTTATTGTACTTTGGTAGTGGAGTTGTCTCCATCGTCTCATGTTTAAAGGCTTTGAAGTCCTTCTTTATACCAACAATTTTCTTGTTATAATAAATAGGGAGGTGTCCGGCAAAGCCCCCACCACCTCAAGGCTGCTTTTGAAAAAAAAAGTGAATGAATGAATTGGTTTTTTGAATTCTATTTTAGATTGAGTTTCCTTTTTGTATCTTCATGAGCAAATTATTGTTAGAAACTGACTTGAAGTAAAACTTGTCAACCTCAAGTCTAGAGTAGAATCAGACACAAATGTATTCATAAGTATACTTAGTTGAATTCCAGGAATTCTGGGAAGAAAAAGATTACAAAATCTTTTAAGGAAAATAAATTTGAGAACATCCTAAACGGAAGATAAAACTGAAAGTGGAAAAGTTGAATACTTATCTCTCAAACATAAAGTTTCTTCTGGTTATGAGTGTTCCATGGCTTGATGATTTTATGACCACTCAAATCTGAAAGAAGATAACTTCCATTTTCTCTACCCTCCTGAATAATATAAGGTCCCTCCCATCTTTGATCTAATTTCCCCAAAGTTCCCTTGCTTTACAACATCTACTTTTTTTCAAAACCAAATCACCTGCCTGAAACCACCTTGGTTTAACCTTTTTGTTGTACCTTGAAGCTATAAGCTTCTTATAAGTCTAATCTTTTTGCTGAGTTCTGAGTTCATCAATCAGATCCAACTTTATTCTCCGATTATCTCTATTTGCCTCAAAATCATATTGTATCATCCTGAAGGAAGGTTACCCAATTTCAACAAGTTGAAGAGCCTCTACCATAAAGCATAGGCTAAAAGGAGTTTCTCCTGTTCCAGTCGTTGGGATTGTTTTGTAAGCCCATAATACCTTCGGGATTTCTTCTACCCAACTTTTATTGAATTTTCCAAGATTTTTCTTGATTCCTTGCAATAAAATTCTGTTGCTAACTTCAGCTAATCCATTTGTTTGAGGATATCCAACTGAAGTAAGTCTTTGCTCAATTCCTAGATTTTCACAAAAAATCTTCAAAAGGGTTCCCAATAAATTGTCTTCCATTATCAGAAACTATCAATCTTGTAATTTGAAACCTACAAACAATGTTTCTCTATACAAATGAGTGGACGTTCTTTCCAGTCATCATACCAACAGGTTCAGCTTCAATCCATCTTGTAAAATATTCCACCACAACTATAAGGAATTGAATTCCTCCTGCCACCTTCGAGAATTTACCAAGGATATCTATTCAACAAATCAAAAGGGATTGATGCTACAGTTGGATGATAATTTAAGGTTGGAGCTGATCCTATACTGGCATTCTTTTGGTAGTCTTCTCATTTCTTGACATATTCTTGAGCATCAACTACCACACATGGCCAATAATAACCTTGCCGATGTATTCTTTTAGCTAAAATTCTTGCAGAAGTATGACCACCACATACGCCTTCATAAACTTTTAGCTAAAACATAAAAAGTTTCCTGAGGCCCAAGACACTTTAACAATGGCCAAGTATAAGATCTTTTTATACATTTGTCCATCTTTCAAAATATATTTGGGAACCCATCGTCTAATCTTCCTTGCAAGAACTTTATCTTCAGGAAGTATTCCATCAGTCAAGTAAGAAATTATTGGTGCTCTCCAATCATTTCTTGATTCTACAATATAACATTCTTGCTGATCAATTGATTTTGCAGGAATATCTTCTAGTGAGTAATGAAATCCAAGAGTTTTGTCATGGCTTCCCAATTTTGATAACTCATCAACATATTATTGTCTCCTCTTGAAATATGTTCAATCAAGAAATAATCAAAATAAGAGGTGATTTGTGTCAATTTTTCCAAATATTTCTTCATACCTTCGTTTTTTGCTTCTGTTTGTCCAGATAAATGTCCGAATATGACTTGATAATCAACTTTTACAAGTAGTTTCTTGATTCCCAACTGAATAGCTAAACGAAGGCCTAAAAATAAAGCTTCGTATTCAGTTTCATTGTTTGATGGTTGAAAACCTAACTTGATTGGAAATGGAAGCTTTTCTCCTTTTTGGTTACTTAAGGGAACTCCTGCTCCTGCTTTATCTTTCTTAGTAGATCCATCAGTATGTATAACCCAAGTGTCTGCATTAGGAGTTTGTGCATGGAGTTCATCTGCAGGTTCTGCTCTTGTGCATTCTTCCACAAAATCTGCTAAGGCTTGAGCTTTATTGCCTTCCTGCCAGCTCCAAAGCCCATTTCATTGTTCTTCCTGAAATTTCAAGTTTATGAATTGCTTGCCTGAGTGGTGCATTTGTTGGAACTTATTTGATGACTCTGGAAATATGGGCCAAGCCTTTGGGTAGTCAACACAAGTGCATAGATCAACTTCTGTGCTTCAGGATATTTTATTTCTGCTCCATGTAACAATTTAATTACACAGAAAATAGGAAGTTGTTTAATCTAACATTCACAAAGTAGTATTGTAGTCACAGCTTTTTCACTCTGGGCCTACTAAACCTAAAGGGTTTCTTCTTCTTGAGAAGTTACAAGAAGTGGTGGCCTAGCTAAGTAAGCTTTTAATCTTTGAAAAGCTAGTTGGCATTCCTCTGTCCATTCGAATCCATTAGGCTTCTTCAGGAGATTACAAAATATTTCTCCTTTGTCTGCTAGTCTTGAGATGAATCTCCCTACAATTGCCATCTTCCTGGCTAGACTTTGCACTTCTTTGATATTTCGTGGAGGATTCGTCTTCTCAAAGCTTGAATTCTCTCTCGCTTTTCTTCAATTCTTCTTTCAGATATCATATAACCAAGGAATTTCCTTATTTGACAACAAAGGTGCATTTCTCAGGATTGAGGTCCATTCCAGCCTGCTTCAGGGTGAGAAACACTTCTTTGATGTTATGCATCAAAGTCGAAGCCGTTTTGGACTTGATGATCATATCATCAACATACAGCTCCATGTTTCTCCCTATATGATTCTTGAATACTTTGTTAACCATCTTTTGAAATTTTGCTCTGGCATTTTTAGGCCAAAGGGCATCTTTCTATAACAGAATGTTCCTTCTTCTATAATGAAAGAGGTTTTTGATTTGTCTTCTTCTACCTTCGGGATTTGATGATAACCCTTGTAAGCATAAAAAAAACATAAGTATTCAAATCCTAATGTTGAATCCACCAAATGATCAATCCCCGAGAGACGGTACGAGTCTTTTAGATAGAATTTATTCAATGTTATGAAGTCAATACACATTCTCCACTGACCGTTAGGCTTTTTGACAATGACTGGATTTGCAAGCTAATTGGGATATTGGATTTCTTCAATGATTTCTACATCAAGAAGAGCTTTGACTTCTTTTTGATTACCTCAACTCTATTTGGGGCATACACCTTTTTCTTTTGTTTGATTGGCATGGTACCTAGAATCAAACTAACCTTGTGTTCACCAACAGTTGGGTGAACACCTTTCAAATCAGTAGGAGTCCACCCGAAGGCATCCAGATTCTCAGTCAGAAAAGCCTTCAACTTGCACCTAAACTCTTCTGGAATTGATTTCCCAAGCTTTATTCCTTTACGTGCACAGTCAGGATTAGGATAAAATATTTCAAGATTACCTGATGCTTGAATTCTTACTTGATCATCAAGGCTAGGATTTAGGACAAGATCATCTTTGGGTTCAGAGGATTGATCCGAAATAACCATTTTGCCAGATTGCATTTACGTTAGGTAGCACTCCTTGACAGATTGTTTATCCCCTTTTACTGTGAAGGTTGATGTGGCTCCTTTGACAATGAGTGAATCATTTGGAAGATCTACCAACGTGTTTAACACCATGAGGCCTGGCCTTCCCAAGATTACATTGTATGGGCTCTGCATGTCACCACTACATACTCCAAATCAACTCCAAATGTAAAATTCCCTATTCTGGCAATTGTCCTCAAATTCGCATTTCCTTGAATTTTCACTGAGTCTCCAATGAATCCAACCAAATCTACTCTCGATTCCTTAAGGGATTGCTTCGGGAGTTTCATCTTTTCAAGGGAAGGCTTGTAAAAAACATTTACAGTGCTTCCTAAATCAACTAGCACCTTTCTTACTACAAAATCTCCAATTTGAATTGCTATTATTAGAGGATCATCTCCTTTTTTAATTTTTCTAGAGTGCTCAGGAATTCCTGAATGCTCCGATTGCATTCAATTCAACAATTGGAGGCATATCTTCTTGAACTTTCTACTTTTGTCTTTCATCTGCCTTTTCAGCTATAAATTCTTTAAAGTGGCCTTGTTGAATTGCTTTTTCGATCTGCCTCATCAGATCGAAAGATCTTTCTTTATTGTGACCTACGTCTTGAAGGAAATGACAATATTTGCTAGAATCTCTTTTTGATTTGGATTCCTCATAGGTTTCGAGAATGATAATATGCCTGACTTCTCCACTTTCATGAGAAGTTTAGTTCTTGATATTTTGAGTGGAGTGGTTTTGAACTCAACATCTTTTGACCTTTTATCGTCCATAGGAAATGGTGGTCAAGAAACTATTTCCATTGCTCTTTTCTTTTCCTGAGACCCTGATAGGACTCCTGCTTTCTTTTTATCTTTTGCTTTAACAAAAGAGCTCGAAGGATGATCTTTGGCTTTGTTATCTTCGTCCCCTCTAGTGAGAGCTTCTAAAAATGACTTGCATTGATGCAATTGTTTTAGGATTTTGCTATGCCAATGTAGAGGTGACATAACCTTTTTGAAGACCACTCCTGAATGGTGAAATATATAGAAGATCATTCTTCTCTTCTATCTCAACTGCTTCATTGTTGAAACGTTCAAAGTATTGCTCGGTTGATTCTTCTGGAATTTTTTTAATCTCAAAAAGACTCTACAAATCTTTCTTACATTTTCCACTAGCTTGAAATTTTTAAGAAATAAATCTTGTAACTGCTTCCACGAAGTTATGGAGCCTCCGGGTAAAGATCTAAACCAGGACATGACTTTCTTTGTGAGAGTTAAAGGGAAAATTCTGCAGTAGACATGATCATCATATGTATAAACTTAAATATAAGTAATAAATTCCATTACATGGTGTTTAGGCTCAATTGTTCAGTCATACTTTGCCAAATTTGTTGGTAACCTGAAGCCTGTAGGTATTGGCCTTTGCCTGATCTTAGTTGATAAAGGTGAACTTACTAGTGGAATAGCTATTGGTAATGGTTGATCCTCTGTTGGAATGGAAATTCTATTTGTTTGCAGATGATCCAAATGACTCTACACATGTGTTTTGGTAATTCTATCACTAGAAGGATCGTTAATTGTCATATCGGGAAATCCCAAGGAGTTATTTTGGGCCTTAAGTCTTCCCATTCTGGTCTCGATGGGATTGAGAATGCCTCTTCTTCCCGAAACCTACTAAAATGATGACGTAGGTCTTTAGAAGATCTATTGCTTCTTGGAACTCTTGTTCGAGTATGTGGTGACTTAGAATTTGCACATCGAGACAATGAGGTCGCTAATTGTTATGGAGTGCAATTCATTATTTGTATCAACTCTCGTTCAACTTGAACTTGTTGTCTCTCTAGGACAATTGGATCAATTGTTTGTGGAAGTGGAACTGATGAATTAACTTGTCCCGCTTGTGGAATTACTATTATTCTGATGTTAGATTGATTGTTGATCATTTCAACATCAATATTTGTCTATAAACGTCTAGATCGCAGTGGTGGGGGGTGAAGTTGCTCTGATCCATGAAGGACCTACACCATTTGGATTTGTAGACATTGTTTTTGGATAACTTTTGTAAAATTTGAAAGATTTAGAAAATTTAGAGAATCAAAATACTCAACACCACGGTGGGCACCAAAGATGATAGGTTCAAAATTAGACTGAGTAGGAAGTAATTATCTGAGTAATCAAAAATGGAAAGTGTGTTCAATGGCTTGAAGCAAATTAATTGCCACCTACGTATCATCTTGTTGTTTAAAGAAGAATCAAAACCAACCTAGTTTGATCATGGTCGAGTAGAACCTTTTTTATCCGGAATACCTGATTCTCGAGGCTTTTGGGTAGTTGTTACTGCCTTTATTCGATTATTCTCCTTTCCACTATCACTTAGTGGCTATTTTGTCTCTTAGTAACCAAACAATTTTCTTGTCGGTTATATAGTAAAAACCCAAAGTTTTTTAGATTAATTGACTTTCTATCCAAATGTTAATCAGGAATCTCGAAACTTGACCAGTTTGACTTGGAATTGATAATTGGGTCGGGTATTTCATGTTGACCCCACTATTCCAAAATAGAAATGTTAAATAATTATCCATCAGGATCATTCAAGAAAGTTTTTATGACATAGAATGATTTAGTTTGGGTATCCTTTTCACGATCTAAAACGAAAAACAATATAAATGATCTAGCTGCTTAGGAAATTTCCCACATTTTTCTTGCAAAAGAGAATTCAATTTGATCTAAATGAAATTTAGCTTTATCTTAATTTAAGATGTTTTTTTATTTTTGAGTATCAGTTTGTTTAGTCATTCATGCTCTTTTTAGTTTTTTGATATTTTGATTTTCTAGCCATAATAACAATCGATTATTAAAGAATGAATATAATATAAATGTATTGATATTTCTACATGTGTATAATTTAAACTTTAAAGGATATAATTCTATTTTTAGTTTCATATTGAAATTGTATCACAACAAACTTTTGGAATAATATTCTCCAAATGAGTAATATATATATATATATATTCTTTTTCCATAATAATATTAGTAATTTATCAATATCTTACTTCCAAATGTCCATTGTGCGGGGGCATATTTTACGAGTTCTAGTTAATACAAACTCCAAAAAAAAAAAAAATTATAATGCATTCTTGACTCCAACGATTTAACTGATCAATTATAAAAGAAAAAAGTTCCATTATATTTTAAATTCATCTATGTTAAAAAGTTCTTTGTATTAATTTCTATCAAAATACCGGAAAAGAAAAGGGTGTCTTATCCACTAAAAGTAAAAGAACATGTTTCGAAAAGAGATATTTAAATTTAATAATATAAATTTAACTTTATTAAAATACAATATACATTTATTTATAAGATAAAATTACTACTACTACTGTAAAATTTGCATGGCAGTCACTTTTAACGGTAAAGAAAAAAAGAAAAATACTAATTGTTGAAGACGGCCGCATAAAATCTACGCGTACTTAGATTCGGACAGACAGGCAGGGTTTACTTTACCGTAATCAGTATTCAGTATCCACATTTAAAATTCGGAAAATGCCAATATTCCCCCCTTCTCCCGGAAAATATTACCGGTCCGGTCAACATTTCAAGGAAAATGCCTCATTTGAATCCTTATTTATAACTTTATCATACCTTTTCCCCACTAACGACCGCTACGTGGCGAGCGATCAGTTCATATACCGTTAATAGTGATAATACTGTCATCAAATCCTCGCCCGTGATTCTCTCCATCGCTCATCTCCTCCTCCGTACACCGTCATCGTGACGCCTTCTTCAGCCTCCAGCTGTATCTCACTCGTTTCTAATTCTCTCAACAACTGCGCCGTCACTGTCTCACCGCAACCTTTCTCCATTTTTATCATTAATTCTGAGACAAATATCCAACTAATTTTTTTTACAATTTTGTTTCCTTTTATTTTATTATAGTACATATGAATTGAGATCCGAGCATTTGGCGCTTCGGTTGCTTCCTCTTCCTCGTTCATCTGCCAATTCCGGTGCGCATTTATGTTTCGCTTAGTTGCATTCTTGTAATATGTATGAACTGATGATTTGCATGTACGCCGACGTCGTTTGTTCATCTGTTTCTTCTGAAAGCGGATTGATCTGTGATTAACAACCAGATTTGATTATACTGATTTTCCAATTTGTATGTCTAAGCTTTCTCTTTCAATTACTAGAAATTTGAAATGCCAGCTTCTTTCTTTTTCCTATCCTTAAAAATTTGCTAGTTCGGGGAAAGTTGGTAAAGATAGTAGCTGATTCTTCTTGTTCTCGGTAGGAACGGCTATTGATCCGGATTTCAAGACGTTACATGATATTCACTGGAAAATCAATACAGGAAGTGGTGGCTCAAAGTAGGTTATTGGTCCTTTACCAAGTTCCTGAATGCTCCAAATGGTTAAGTTATTGAAAAATTAGGAGGTCTTTCTTTTTGGTTAAAGATTTTATTTATTATTATTTTTGAACTCTTAGGGATATAGAACTTCAAAAAGTTTAAGGTTTCAATGCTTATAGTTTGTCTTAAAATGTTTTGCAGGTATTGATCCGAAGGGAATGCAGTTTTTGAGTCTGTGAAATGTCTTAAATCTTTTGTACATGTGGATAGGAAGGATGAAAGGTGGCTTTTATGGATTAAAGGCCACACAGGTCTCTCTTATCCTCATTGGTTTTGTGTGTATAGCTGTTCTTGGATTGGCATGGACAAAAACCTCACTTCTTACGTCCTTAAATCCACCTCAAAGTCATGTTTTACATATAGCTCCAGGTTTGTATCTTGAATCTGATTTTTATTCAAATTAAATTTTGGCTGCATGATGATACATTAAAGTTTTTTATACAACGGGGGCTTGCCTCTCTGCTTTATTTTATACTGCCTATTAAATCCTTAGGTTCAGTTCAATTGTGTGACGGGAACAGGCAAATGATCTGTACTTAAACTAAGTGGGGACCAGAGTTGTTTACTTCTTTGTACTACTATCATACTTAAAAATCCGTGAAACACCTCTCGCTTTACTTGGTTATCTGCCAAGTGGATTATTTTTCAGATGGACGACTACCATTCCACTTTGTAATGTTTAATTTGTTTATTTCATTTGTTGAGACGGCAGCCTTTTATGGTTTGTTATATATTATTTTCTTTCAAGTTTATCTGCTAATTAAGGATTTGGTTTGTGAACAAGATGCCTCTTTTCAAATGAGATTGCGAGGGGAACCTAACATTTTTTATTGTGGTATTCTATCCTGATACAGACCGAGAATCAAAAGGAAAATATGCTTCAGAAGAGAAATCCTTGCCGGAGCCATTAGAGAAAAGTCCTAGTTTTATGGAACAAATCAATTTGACCAATATAAGCTCTTCTGTAAATGTTAAGGAACACCTAAGTCCAGTCTATAATCCAGCCAATGAACAAGGTAAATATGCTTACCTTTTCACGGCCAGATTTCTTGTTCGCCCTTGCCATTTTTGACTCTCTCCTGCTGTGTGCTTTAAGGAGAATCATTGGTTTCACTTTTCTGTCTTTTTAAAATGGTTTGCAATGATTTGTCAAAAACTAGATGTTCACAGGGAAAAGACTATAAACTCTTTCGTGGTGGTGCTATTAGTGCAATGTCATTCTTGTTGAGTATAGTAGAAACTGACCCAATGATTTAATGTTTTCATAGAAAAAATTTCCCTTCTCTTGTTTTCTTTGCTCTATTTCTGAATTTGGACACGAGATCTAGAGGTGTTGCTCTTCTTTTTCAAATGTAGTTCTTTTGTCAGTATTTCATAAGACCTGATTCAATATGCTTTAGATCATTTCTGCGTTTACCAGTTTGGCATTTGGGGTTGGGGGTGAATCTCTACATCTTTTCCCATTATGTAATGCGAATTCCATGGTAATAGAATTTCGTCAATTGGTTTTCTCTATGAAATTTGAATTTGATGTTATTCATGTTGGTGCAGGTATTCCTCCTGGTGTCAATCGAGGCCATGGCACAAAAGTCATAGAAAATATGAATAATTCAAAAGTAGAAGGTGAAAACATCGCACCTGGTTCTGTGAGCTCAGAAACTTCTAACACAGACCCTTCTGCCAAAGTAGAATATGGTAAAGATTTAGCCAATTCTACAACTGGGCAAGGTAAGTTAGCTCTAGTCCAAGTGTCAAGCAATTATAAATATTTGGAGGATGTGAGGGGAGGGGGGGGGGGGGGGAAGAGTTGTAATGTGCTAAAGGACATGTTGCTCATGGCATGGTAATTGTGATGGGCATTTTACATACATTTTGATTTGCCCTTTGTTTAATCTAAATATAATAGAAACAGTCTGCGACTGATTCTTGTTTCCTTTGGTCAGTTTTGATATCTGTGAAATCCTTTCATCATTTTCTTTAGGTTCTTCCGGTCATAATGTCTTGCTAGTGGCTCATAATGTTATTGTTCCTGTTAATCAGCTTGACTTGTGTCTTACTTTTCATTTTTGAGTATCGTAAATGTATTAAATTTCATATATTTGCTCTAAGCAGCTATATAAAATGACACATCTCTCAACTTTCAGATTGTAATCTTTCAAAGGGTAAATGGGTCATGGATGAATCTCGGCCTCTTTATTCTGGGTTTGGTTGTAAGCAGTGGTTGTCATCTATGTGGGCTTGCCGCCTTACACAGCGCCAGGACTTTGAGTATGAGAAATTGCGATGGCATCCAAAAGATTGTGAAATGGATGATTTCACTGGTCCTAAATTCTTGAGAAAGTAGGCTTGCTATCTCTCTCTATGTACATTTTCTTAAAAATTCATGAATTGTAGTCTATGTGATGCTACTGATGCCAATCACTCCTAGTCCACCGTATTATTATTCACTTTGCACTGGGTCCAAAATCAAAATATCTCCACTTTGAAAACAACCAGAATAGCTGAAATAACCTCACAAAGAGAAAGGAAAAGCAAAAAATTACTTCCTGCAAGAACTGCTGGTTCATTACTGAAATGTGTAGCTGAGATACATGTTCAGAAAGCCTTGTGTTATCCAAATTTTATTTTAATTCACGTGACTTCTGGTTTCTTGTTTCACTCAATTTATGTACTATGATTTCCGACCCTTTCTTTAAGACTCCCAGCCGTCATGGAATATATATGGATTTGCTCATTTTGACAATGTATACAGGATGCAGAATAAAACTCTGGCTTTTGTTGGGGATTCACTTGGTAGACAGCAGTTTCAATCATTAATGTGCATGGTCACTGCTGGGGAAGACAGACCCGATGTCCTTGATGTGGGAAAGGAGTATGGACTTGTCAAAGCTCGTGGTGCTACACGCCCTGATGGATGGGCTTATATGTTCCCCAGCACCAACACAACCATTCTTTACTATTGGTCTGCAAGCCTTTGTGACCTTCAACCTATTGACACGTCTAACCCGGCAGCTGGAGTTGCCATGCACCTAGATCGACCGCCTGCATTTTTGCAACATTTCCTTCATAGGTTTGATGTTCTCATCCTGAACACAGGACACCACTGGAATAGAGGGAAGCTTAATGCTAATCGGTGGATCATGCATATTGGTGGTGTGCCTAACACAAATAGGAAGATTGCAGAGATAGGGGGTGCCAAGAATTTTACAGTGTACAGTACTGTTGACTGGGTAAACTCACAACTTCCTAAATATCCAGGCCTGAAAGCATTCTATAGATCCATATCACCAAGACATTTCTTCAATGGAGATTGGAATACCGGAGGCACCTGTGATAATACAACTCCACTAGCTGGAGGAAAGGAAGTCGTAGAAGAAGAATCTATTGACCCTCTTGCTGCTGGAGCAGTGAAGGGAACTGGGGTAAAGCTATTAGACATTACGGCTTTGTCTCAGTTGAGAGATGAGGGTCACATATCAAGATACAGTATTAAGGCCACACCTGGAGTGCAAGATTGCTTGCATTGGTGCTTGCCCGGTGTTCCGGATACATGGAATGAGATTCTTTTTGCACAACTCTGATCCAATGGTGTATTATTATTCATGATAAACTTCTTCATTCTGACAACCCGAAAAGATGAATATCTTGGTAGTTTGAGATGAGTTCTTTAGTAGAGATGTGTTGACCCGTTGATCTTGGAATTGCACTACAAGAGGACTGAACATGTGCTACTTGGAAGGCTTGCTCAGTTTATGTCGTCAATATGCGTAGTTGCGTCTTGGACGGCTGATCAATGTAATATGGTCATTCTTTTCATTTAAATTATTGTAACTTCTCATGACACAGACAATTTTTATGTATCATCATTCTTTAGTATACTATGGAAGAGATCCCAGGCAATCTTAAGTGAGAGACGCTGGGTAGAACAGTTAAGACCCCGAAGTCCTAATACACGAGAAATATATTACACTTTCTTTTCTAATCGGTTGTACGGATTTTTTGGGTAAATGATAGTAAGAGGTCATAATGTTTAATTAATGGTTGCTCTCTCATTGTCTCTGAATTTTGCATTACACCAAGCGACTCTAGCCAGTGAAACATGGAGGCGTCATATCTTGGACGCCTGTAAAGGGAGAAATAGATGGAACTGTGACGGAGATCAAAGCAAAGGTATTCTTAATCCCCTTATGTATTTATCCATAATCTAAAATAGCTTTTGGAATTAGGACATCTTGTTTGTCAAAGTCGCGGTTGGACTACCTAAAGGAAAGAAGATGAGGTAATGGTTAAAGTAGGATAAAGGCAAAAAGATTGTGAATGTAGGAGTCCTAAATTATTTGACGCGTGAAGAGAAAAAAGAAAGGGTATGACGCCCTCAATTTGAGTCATATGGTAACTTGAACTGAATAAGAATCGTAACATGACAAGTCCTTAACAGATACGCGTGGATCTTTTAGTAGACTATCTTACATGTAACCAATGTTATGGGTTGGACATCAATTCCAGTTAAAAGATACTAATTCACGATCGATAATTAAATATATTATTTTAATAATTAAAAAATATTTATTTTATAAGTTAAAATATATCAAAATGATATAATTTATTTTCAAATTAACAGAATATATGCTTAAATTAAATGATGAAAAGAACATACATGATACATACATTCACCTTATAAGTAGAGCCCTTGAGAACCTATTCAATTCACCGGACAATGTGACCCTGGTAGACATTCAAATTACTCAAAACCATTTCATTCATCTTCAAGAATTCAAATACTCTTGTGATGGAACTTAGCCTCCCTCAATGCCTTTTGGACCTGTAAGTAGAGCTAAGGCTTCAAATATGAGGAAAGCTTTGATGACATTTCATCAAGGAAAGGAAGAGCAATTTGAAGAATTGTTGGATGCCCTCTCAAACAGCTGAACAATGTAACATTTTTGGGGTGTTTTCTTGTAGTTTTTGATAGTTTAAGGGTTCTTTTATGTCTTTAACACCATAAGGACGAAATATTAGGTCTTATTTGAGCTTAGACTATAAATAGACTAAAATTTGTATTCAAATCATTCATCTTAGGACAAACAACATTTCTTTTTGAGGGTAAAATTTTCAAGATCGAACTTAATCTTTTTTGAGGTGTTTCTTCATGAACTTTTTAGGGTTCTTGAGAGACTTCATTTAAGGCTTTTCAATTACTTTGGTTTAGAGTGTTGAATGTCTTCCAAATTCATAGGTTGGTTGAGGTTAATCACAACTAAAGGTAAATCTATACCTAAACTTGAACAACTTGATAAGTGTTTCAATTTGATGAGATTTGAAGGTTGAGCCATTGATATATGAGAAACTTCAATCTTCGAATCACATCATATTTTGATATCAGAGTTTAGGCTTTCATCAAGAGGTTTACTTATCTTTGTTTGCTTTCTTATTTATGTGCTAACGCCTAATATCATGTTTTTATTTCAAATCTCATGATCTTATGATTGTTTTGTGTTTGTTCTTCTACATCTATCCTAGTTCTTCTGTTGTAATCAATTGTTGTATGGATCAAGCCTAAGGTCAAAAACAAGGACTGCTTCAATGTGTTAGGTGATTGTTTTTCTTCTTCTTTTACAAAAGAAGAATACAAAAAAAGAAAAATCAAAAGAAAGAAAAAGAAAACAAAAATAGAGCATTGAAAAATCATAAAACAAAGTGCGAAAAGAAGTGAGAAATTATTGATTTGAATTGAGATCTCTTATGAATTTGAATAAGTGCTTGAATGAGATAGACTTGTTGATGAATTGAAAGTGTTTTCACCTATTGTTGTGCCAAATTGAGATCAAACAGCCTTGAATACATTGTTATTATTGTAGAGATTTTGATCACAACTCTTTGACTTCAAGGTATATGACAAATTCCCTATTATCTATTTCTTTGACTTCTAAGTGATTGATCAAGAGCTTTGCATTGGTTGACCTATATCTTTGGCATTTTTAACTCTTTTGTTCTTGTTGTTGGTTTACTTTGACTAATTGATTAAGTTTTGTAGACATTTTAGCATACTTTGCTTGAGTAGTTGCATTGCCTAATTTGAGTCAATAAAGACCCTCAACAAGAGTTCAAGAGTGGTAAGAGGCAAAAGGTGTGATTTCAATTAAGTGATTAAAAGCCTTGATTGTGAGCTATACATGATGGCAAAGTGAGGACATATATTCCCAGTTTTCTTGTTTGTTGATTTTGTAGGTGAATCATGTCTAAAACATCATCTCAAGCATCTCATGTTGAAAAAAATAACAATGTTAGCTATGCCACACTTTCGGAAAAGATGGAACAATTGTCTAACAACATGTTGGATATGAGAGAGGATAAGAACTCAAAGGTTGGGAGCTTTGAAAAAAGGTAGATGAGAACCAATCTAAAGTTTCTAGAACACATGTGCAATAAGGAAGAAAGGGAGGTGAATGTCCACCTAGTTCTTGTAGAGAGAATCAGCCAAGAGGAGTGGAAAGAAGAAATCATCAAGGGACTCAAGTAGATGGAGTTATGAGTATGAGGAATATGATGATGAAGATTATTATTACAATGAAGAGGGGACAATAGCATATGGAAGAAAGGGAGGCAATAATAGACATCTTGGGAGTAACTTATGACTATTCCACCTTTCTAAAGGATTGGATGATCCAAAATCTTATATTAGTTGGGAGAATAAAGTAGAACTTGTGCTTGATAGACCTAACTACTTGGAAGAAGAGAAGATGAAATTGATTGTTGAGAACAAAGAGGATAGAGATGCATGGGAGCCTACTATTTCTACATAGGAAGACTTGAAAATTACAATGTGTAAGACATTTATGACAAGCCATCACTATGAAGATGAAGTACTAAGAACTCTTACTCAAGGTTCCAAGAGTGTGAAAGAGTATCACAAAGAGTTAGAAATTGCCATGAGGATCAATCAATATAAAAGAGAGTGAAGAGACTAAAATGGTGAAATTTCTCAATGGTTTGAATAGAGAGATTGGGGGAAGACTTGAGAAATACCAATATTCTTGTCTTGAGGAAATGGTATACAATGCCAACCACGTTGAAAGACGTTAGAACAAAGAGTAGTCAACCTTTAAAGAATCTAATAGGAGCTCAAGTCATTTTAATACTTCACCAACTAAAGTGCAATATGTTTCGACAAATGAAAAAGAGTATAAGCCCAAGGAAAAGAGGTGAAGGCTATCTAAGGTGAAGCGGGTCTTCAAGAAGTCATGGTAAAAGAGCAAGTCCAAGAAAACCCAAGTGAAATAAAAAGAAGAAATTGATCATGTGACACTTGTTGAATGGGAAGCTCAAATGGTACAAGTGAAACAATTGGCTAAGACGAAAAGAGAGAAGGATGGAGGAGTCCCAAGATATGAAAGAAGAGTCTCCAATTGAAGATAAAGATAAGATGGGAAGTGTTGAATTATGTACTAGTACAATGACAAAATTTGTATTTGTGCTTTGAAATGTATTTATGAGATTGATTTTATTATATCTAATGTTTCCATGAATAAACTATCTACCTTTTGGTCATTAAGTATATGACTTAATAGTAAAACCCTTTTGGTAATAGATATATTATTCTAAATAGTCCCTATCCAGTTATTATTGTTGGATCAATAATAAATTAAGAATAGTATGTAATCTTACTAATGATCACATTTTACTGATTATAAATATAGGATATTCAAGTGAGAACATAAATACATGTTAAAGAACGATGTATTGGACATGACCCGTGATGATAAATTACAACATGGATTATGTCAAAAGTAATTATCATCTTTGTAGTTATATTTAAGTCCCTAGAAATGATTTCATCTTGGATTATGTATGAGGAATTCTATGTCTTGACCTAGTCTAATGTTATCTTTAACCGGATAGCAATATAGGCATTAGTTGGATATAGTATGAATCATAGTGAATTGGCAGAAGTTTTTTTTAATAAGATTTTGAAGGAAATTAAATCACATTTGATGAGATCAATAATACATTTCCTAATTGTACGAAATTAGTAATATAAATATAAAAGGGGAAGAAAATAGGTTTAGGATTGGTATCCTATTTGATAGGAAGGAATAAATCCTAGCCGTCCATTCTATTAGATTGAAAGGAATGAATCCCAGCCATCCATTCTATTAGATTGGAAGGAATGAATCCTAGCCATCCAACTTTCTTTCCTCTTAACGATATAGAGAAAAGAATGGTCTTGTTAGGGTTAATTCTCTTGCACACAAGCTATTTTGATAGAGAGAAAACCCTAGCCAACCTCACCTCTTCTCCTCTCTAGATTTCAGCTAACAAACTTCTAAATATCAAATTTGGGAAGCTTAAGATTCTAGCAGACCTAGCAATTTATTGATCTTACCTTGTGGATACCGGTAGAGGACTTTCCTGTTTCGCAGTATCTAGATCCAAAAGATTTGCTGTTTCTGTTCTTCAAAATAGAAACAGTATGATTTTCTTACAATTCGGTTTTACATAATCTACATGGACCATGGATCGGGATTGTGAAAAATTTTATTTTCCACTGCTTTTTTGTTCATAAATCCCAACAGAACTATGTTAAGAGCCATAATTAGAGGGAACTTAAAGTCTTGGGAAGATTGTTTGCCATTTAATTGAATTTGCTTATAATAAGTGTGTGCATTCTTCTAGTCACTTTTCTCCTTTCGAACTGGTGTATGCTTTTAATCCTATAACTCCTCTAGATTTAACTCCTCCACCTTTGAATGAAGTGCAAAGCTTAGATGGAAAGAAAAAGGTTGATTTGGTCAAGCAATTACACCCTAAGGCGAGGAGAATATTCAACTGCAAAACCAAAAATATGCTCAATATCACAACAAAGGTAGAAAGAAGGTAACTTCAAGGTTGGAGATTAGGTTTGGATACACTTAAGGAAGGAAAGATTCCACAATCTAGAAAGACCAAACTTGATCTAAAAGGAGAAGATCCATTTTAAATCATTGAAAAGATCAATGATAATGCGTTCAAAGTTGATTTACAAGGTAAATATAATGTTAGCTCTACATTCAATATTAGTGATCTTTCTTTCTTTGATATAAATAGAGAAGATTCAAGGACGAATCCTTCTGAGGAGAGTGGGAATGGTAGGGATCAAGCTTCTTCAATGCATCCTGGACCTATTAAAAGAGCAAGTTCTTCAAAGATTAATGTGATTCTTACTTTTGTGAAGAAATCAAACAAACACACAAACCACACCAAGAAGAAAGGATTTCATCTATGGTTT
>JAWZTD010000082.1:3350899-3393928 GCA_035221335.1 Echites panduratus
TAGATTGGTTAGGGTTTTCCATAATCTTGGTCAATCTACTACTAAACTTGAATCTTTGATGAATCTTGGGAAATTTGATTCATTGTGAGTTGTTCTAAGGATTGAGCCAATGAATTGAGAAACTTCAATCCAAGGAATCACATCAGTATACCAACACATAATAAACAACTCATAGCTTATCACAATATCAAGGGAAACAACTATATGATATATTTCAATACAAGAAACAACCCATAGCTTCTGACAACACAAAGTAAATAATTCATTAAGTATATTTCAACACAAGAAACAAACCATATATTATCCCTAAACCAAAAAAAAAAAAAAAAAAACCATGCCATTTGAAAACGCTAAATGAACAAGACATGCAGTATGACACCAAAAAACAACTCATATAGTATACCAATAACCAATAAACAACCTATAGCTTATCCCAACATCAAGGAACAACCCATATAGTGTTGAATAGTTTGTTAATTTGATATATAAAAAGTCTTTTAAATTTTGATTATAATATTATTTTATTTATTATTTTTAAAACCATTTTTTTTAAAGAAAAGTTGTCTCCATAGACATATTTCTAAAAATTGACAACCTTTCATAAGAGTCTTTTCAATTTTAATAAATAAAGGACTTTATTCATTATTGAAATACAGGAAAATATATTATAAAGCAGAGATTTCAATTGTTCTATTTCATCAGAGTGTTCTTGAGTAAGCTTTGTTGTATTATGGGGTACCTTGCTTTGTTATATTGTTCTGATTTTCCTAACAATTTGAGTGTAATAATATTCAAGCAGTCCAAATTCTTGGAATTCTATAGAGATGAATGATGCCACAATGAGAATTCTGACACAAGCAGAGTCTCTTAAATTAAATCAATTGGATGGAACAAACTTCACAAGATAAAAGTACAAGATGAGGTTTCTTCTCACTACGCTGAAGGTATTGTATGTCCTATGTTCAAAATTAGTGCCTCTTCCTCCACTAACTCCCCAAGATTTTGATGCACTAATGGCAAATTGCAAAAAACATGAAGAGAATGAATTAATGTGCAGAGGTTTAATTCTGAATCCACTCATAGATTGTTTACATGATCTTTATTCAACCCAGGAGTCACCTAGGGAGATTTGGACTGCACTGAAGACTAAATATCAGAACGAAAAGAGAAAAAAAGGTACTAAAAAATTTATGACTATAAATTATCTTGATTTCCATGAACTCCAAATTCTAGTTTTCTGAATAAGAGATTTGGAAATCAATATTCCTAATGCCCTTCAAATTGATGCAATATTGACCAAATTACCTCCATCTTAGAATGTTTATAGAAAGAAGATTTTGTAGCAAGAAGAGAGTTTAACATTTGATCAATTTTTGAATCATTTGCAAATTGAATGTGAAACAAGATTGAGGGAAGAAAAGTTCTTGAAAGGAAAGCCTATTGCAGAATCAAAATTTCAAGTGATGAATGCAGTTGGTACGGAGTCTAAAAACAAATTTGGTAAGAATTTGAATAAATTTAAAGCCAAAAATGATAGATTGAAAAATAATAGCAAGTAGAACAGGACTTATTTCCACTGTGGAAAGAAAGGCCACTATATCAAAGAATGTAAAATTAAACTTGCTGAAGAAAAGAAAAAAAAATCATTCCTAGCACTAATCAAACCAGCATAATTGTTGAAGAACATAAAGGATTGGTGCCTTGATGACAGAACTAAATGTTGTAGCAAAAGCACAAATTAATGAATGGTGCCTTGATTCTGGTGCTATTATTCATGTATGCAATAACAAGTCTTCTTTCAACAGTTATATTGAAGAATTGAGTGATATTCTCATAGGAAATCGTGTTCTTGTTTAAGTGTTGGGCAAAAGGGAATGTAAGTCTAGATTTTACATCTAGGCAGAAACTTATTCTTGTTAATTTTTATCATGTTCCTAATGTAAAAGGAAACTTAGTTTCCCCAAGTTTATTGGTCAAAAGAGACTTTAAAATTATTCTAGAGTATAATAAATTTGGAATGTCAAAGAATGGTTATACTACTAATGGAATGTTTAAATTAAGTATCAATGAAATAAATGTACATTTTGCTTACATTGTTAAATCTTCTACTTTCTGGCATTCTAGATTAGGACATTTAAATTATGTTATGCTTAAATATTTGTATAATAATGATTATACAAAATATACATATGATAATTTAAATAAAAGTAAAATTTGTGCACAAGTTAAAACCATTAGAAAACCTTTTCCTATAGTACGTGAAACTAAAATATTAGATTTAATACATTCTGATATATGTAAATTAAATGGAAAATTGACATGAGGAGGTATAAGATATTTTATTACTTTTATAGATGTTTTTTCATGGTATATACATATATTTTTACTTAGAACTAAGGATGAACCTTTAGAGATTTAAAGAATTTAAACATCAAGGAGAAAATCAAAAAGACCGTAAGATTAAAATATTAAGAAGTGATAGAGGTAGTGAATATTTCTCAAATGAGTTTGATAAATTCTATGAAGATAATGGATAATTCATCAAAAAACAGCTGCATTTACATCCGAACATAATGGATTAGGAGAAAGAAAAAAATAGAACTCTAGTTGATATGGTAAATGCAATGCTTTTAAATGCCAAATTTAATTTGTTTTTGTGGGGAGAAGCAATACTTACAGTTTGTCATATTCATAATAGAATTCCATTCTAAGAAACTACATATTTCACCATATGAATTATGGAATGGAAGAAAGCCAACTATAAATTATTTTAAAGTCTGGGGATGTATAGCTTATTATAAATTTAAAAATGAATAAAAAGCAAAGGGATTTTTAGAAAGAAATATAATGCGGATGGAACTTTACAAACTTTTAAAGCTAGATTAGTAGCTAAAGGTTTTACACAAAAGAAAGATGTAGATTATTTTGATGCATATATCAGTAGGTGCTAAAAGTAAATGACAATTTTGCATATTAATATTATTGAAATATAATATGTTTGAACCAACTACAAAATATGGGATCTGAGGATGCTAGAGAAGAATCTCTCAACTACATAGCTACTCCAATATGTGAAATAGGGATGTTATCAACTACATTTCTATTTTTTTTTGACTCCTGGTTACTTTTGATGTATGCTCACTCTGAAAGAAGTTATTGCAAAGTTTATTTATTTAAATAATATATCATCAATTATATAGAACATAATTACTCCACGAAATTATAACTATTAAAAATTAAAGAAAATTCCATGGAAAACAAACATGATTTTACTAACGTTCTATGCAACCACAACAATACATAAAAATATTTTTTATAATTTAAAAAAAGTATCTTCATTAAAAAAAGAAATAAATAAATCTAAGCTAAAATATAATCATCTTCATATTTATGGGACGCAATTGATTCTTTTGCCTGCACTTGTCATATTTGTTTTCAAGCATATGATGGTGAAACATAAGTACAAGGAGGAAAGAAATGAATTATGCTATAAATCTGAAAAGAAGGATGATTAACTTACCAACTATATTTAACAACACAACATTCCCTTGTGAATTTGAATATCTAGCTACCAGAGAAACTTGTTTTGTATTCTCATACAAGACCCAAAGCATAATAGAATGTTATTGGCAATTTGGAGTTAAACTAACTTACCAAACACATTTTTAGTTGCATTTTGATTCTAAGCTATCTGTTGAGCTTCTTTTCTTAGTAATAGATTAAGTAAAATAGAAAGTCAATTAACCAATAATGTTTCACATTTTTTAGAAAAAGTTTTTGCAGCATTGTAAAATAAGTGTTTTACATCATAATGCAATAGGGATTTAACCCTCACAATCATCCATTTGAGAATACTAAAAGCATAGTTTATTTAACCTATGTTTCAAGTTTGTAACAAACAAATGCTTTCCGCCCTCATTACTATATATATTTTTTTATCCTTTTTTAATGTGTTTAATGGATTTTGCAGAGTTCTTCAATTTAATGTGATAATTCATGGATTATAAATAGTAAATTAATGAATGTAAAATATGCATTGTAATATATCTCTTTGGTCTGGCCATGCTGTTGTGTACTTGAGAATGAATAAAAATGATTACTCATTCATGTAAATCCTCTAGAACATGCAAAGGGGATGTGTAACTACCAAAAATTTCAGCTTCATGTATATTCATAGACAAAACAAGGTAGAAAATAAGATAGAAATTAAAAGATTATTATTTATTTAAGAAGTTGGAACTATGGTGATGGAGACCAAGGAACTACTCAAGCATTGGTTCGAGTTACTTGGCTGCCATCAAAGGAAGGTTATCTTGAAGATATCATTCATGGAACATCTAAGACTTGCAAAGCTTAACAATCCAAGTTTAAAGAAGAAATGAAGTCACTAGTGTGTCACCAACTTGAACTTCAAAACCATGTTTGAAAAGCACCCAAAGCTTAATGAAGATTATGGAAACAAGAAGATGTTGAATGACTCATCTTTTGAAGGTTTAAAGACTTCAAATTCATTTCAAGAAAGTGCCAAGAAGACATGAAATGAAATCCAAGAATGTATGAAGAAATGTGCTCAAAAATGGTGAAACAACGGGGAAATCCGGTGTCTAAACCACCCTATCCGACATCGGATACAAACAAGCCAATACTGAGCAATGTCCAAAAGCAAACCGTCGCTCTTCTAGGTGCCATGTCGATGCCAAACACAGCAATCTAGGGCCTGAGCCCTCCTGTTTGGCACCTATTGTCTCTTCTGCTTGCAACTATGAAATCCTTCTTTTGGTGCTTTAGCCTGTATTTCCTTCATTCTTCAAGAGTTTTTGTATAATTAATACCCCATAACATTGTATTAGGGCTTTGGCTTGACAAAACTCTATAAATAGCTTCCTTACTTGTATGGATTCAATTAATTCAAGATGAATGAAAACATTTCTTCTCTACACTTTGAGTGACAAAACAAAGACTTTGGTCTTTCATGTGAGATTCTTCCAAGACTGTTTAGGGTTCTTAGAGAATTACACTAGGGCTATCAATTACTTTGGTTGAGGTACTAATGTGTCTTCCAAATCAAGAGGATGGTTGATGAGAGATAATCTCATAGGTCATTCTAATTAACCAAAACAAACCTTTGATGAAATCCTTAAAACTTAGAGTTGTGTTTTTCTTGAGGACTTGAACCCTAAAAACCTTCATTCGTCCAAAGAATCACACCATAAAGTGGTGTCAAAGATTTTGGTTCTTCATATAAGGTTTGACTATCTTTATTTGCTTTCTTGTTTGTTCCAAGATCATATTCCTATGGAATAGGGTTGACCGGTGCCTGTCACGGGACTGGTGCTAGCATCGGGTATCCTCAACAAATCTTCTCTGCAAGTATGTGTCTTTGGTGTGGTTTCTAAGAGTGATCAGTGCCCATGGACTGGTTGTTGCTACTTCTTCATGCTTTGTTCCTTTTGTGCTCTTTCCTTGCTTGCTTTCAAGTGATGCTTCTTCAAGGTATTCTCCAGGATTCTTATAATCATATTCTTCACTTTCTTTATCATCATTAAAGTCTTGAACCTTACAAACATTGAAACACTTGTTTGAATAAACACCTTCTTCAAATGAAGTCTCTTCAAACAAAGCTTCAAAGAATCCTTCCTTTGATGGCATCCAAATTGATCCAACCAATGCTTGTTTGGCTCCTTGATATCCATCATTCCCCCTCACCTTAAAAAGATTCGACCTCGAATATTCAAGTCCTACGTTGAGAAACAAACGATTAATAACATTGATTGAAACATTAAGATAATACTTACCAAGTGGCTTAATTAGGGCTCTCAAAGGCATGATAAAAGAAAGCTATTCTCCATGGAAGTTGTAACATGAAAATGTCTTACCCTTTCTTCATGATATAAGATAGCTCCAAAATTTACTTCTATTTTCATAAGATCAAGATTATCAATACGTTGCAACTTCAAGAAACATTTTGTCAAACTATCATTTAAATATCCTCCATCAATGATATCAAAGATATGTGTAAAATCAAGAAGAATATAACTTTCATATATGCTAGGATTTAAAGCTACATCAAGATGGACAACATTGTTCTCATTCAAGGATAGAAAATATTTCCAAGTTCTCAACAAGTCTCTATTGGCGGCACAAAATGCAAACTATAACATCACATAATTCCACCAAATAAAGGTCAAACACATTGCATCCATGTTATCATCTTGATCATGAAGTTTCACAACTTCCTTAAAGAACAATTGGCGAACATGAAATGCCTCATCATGAAGTCTCAACAAATAATGATATTCAAAAAGTATAGAATTTCTACCCATATTCACAATGAAGTACATTTTAAATAAGATAACTAAGAACTTAAAATCAACAATGAGTATACACATAAGACCACAAAAGTACAAGTTTGTATCAAAGATTGAAGCATAAAAAATCCACAAGACTCGGTCATCCATGACAAACTTTGAGAGTCTATTCATATATGATTCAAATAAGTTGTGCCTAGTGTTTCTAGACAAACAGCATATGTTGAATTCCATAAGTGTGTTGACTCTTTGTTTAATGAAAATTTTTGTTTATGACTAGATGTTCTAATCATGAATTGTTGAGAATTGAGTTTCATTGGAATGGATTGGAGTTATATCCTTGTGGTTTGGATTGCTTAAGTTTCATAAGCAAATTTCTAACATTGATAATTATTTTTCTAGTGTTCTTGTGCCTAAATTTAAGGAAATTGAAGGATCAATCAAGGTGAAAGATGGCAAGGATCAAATGATAATGATTGAAATATTAAAGTGGTACACTCTTATCTCTACACTTGGAGATAAATTACTTGAATCTAACTCTGAAAAATTGATTTCTAAGGCTAGGTGTAATTTTGGAATGCTTATGATGTATGTGAACAAGGTATCCTTGTTAATTCTTTTAAGCATGATGATCTATTGTTTGGAATGAACAAATTGTGTATTTCTATGAGTTTGTCAAAAGCTTTGGAAGATATTGTGGTTGTGAAGGAATTATTTGTGAGTAAACATGCTTGTGATTAAAAGGTTGAATTCCATAAGCATGTTTACTCTTTGTTTAATTTAAATGTTTTGTTTATGACTAGACTTTCTAATCATGAATTGTTGAGAATTACATTTCATGGAAATGGATTGGTGTTATATCATTGAAATATTAAAGTGGTACACTCTTATCTCTACTCTTATTTCAGCAATTTATCTCCAAGTAAGGAGATAAGAGTGTAACACTTCAACATTTCACTCATTATCATGTGATTTTTGCCATCTTTCACCTTGATTGATCCATCAATTTCCTTAAATTAAAGCACAAGAACACTAGAAACATAATGATCAATGTTGGAAATAGGAATAAAAACTCTTTATTTTCAATGAATGAACTCGCATTATCTTTTTTTTATGCAAAAGCTCACTCTTTCTCCACTCGTTGTTTTTATCTCATACTCATACTCATTCTCACTCTTTTCTTTTTCTTTTCTCTCATGTTCTTTTTCTTTCTCATCCGCACTCTTATTTTTCCACTTTTTTTCACTCTCTTTTTCACAATTTTCTCCACTCTTGTTTTTCATCTCAATTTCTTTCTGAATTTCCTCACTTTCTATCTCACTTGTACCTTTTGAGCTTCCCATTCAACAAGTGTCACATGATCACTTTCTTCCTTGACTTTGCTTGGGTTCTCTTGGACTTGCTCTTTTACCACAACTTCTTAAAGACACAATTCACTTTGTTTAGTCTTCACCCCTTGCTCCTTATTCTTAGGCTCCTTATCTTTTGATGAGCCATTTTGCACTTTAGTTGGTGAAGGTGTAACGTAGCTAACTTCCAATAGATTTTTCATAGGATGACTTCTCTCTTCAAAGTAGTTGGCCTTACACACCATTTCCTCATGACAGGTGTATTGGAATTTCTCAATTCTTTCACCAATATCTGTATTCAAGCCATTGAAAATTCTAATCATCTTCACTCTCTTTTATGTTAACTCTCCTCATTGCAATTTCCAACTCTTTGTGATATTCATTTACACTCCAGGAGCCTCCTTAGCCTACCAACTTCACAGTAGGCTTGTTACAAACCGCTCCCTCATTCAAATTTCAAGTCTTCTCATGTAGAAATGGTTGGCTCCTAGTTCTCAGTTGCAAATGGTTCTAATAAGTTAGAGCATCATCCTTAACACTCTCTACAATCAACTTCATCTTGTATTCTTCCAAGTAGTTGTAACAATCAAACACGAGTTCAACTTTTCATTCCCAAGCAATGTTAGTTGTCGGATCATTCATACCATAAAAAAGTGGAATGGTCATATGATGGCTCCAAAACTTTTGTCGTGGCCTCATTTTCTTCCATATCTTCTTGGCCTCTTGATGGAGATCCAATTCCAAGATTACCAAATGGAAAGATTCGGTATCATTCATTCAACGGAAAGAAGAACTCTTTGATTTTGAAGAGTTATTACAAATATCAAAGCTTGAAGAATTCCATGAAGATAAGAAGCTTTGGAATGTGATGATAATTGAAGGGTTTGAAAGCTCAAAATCATGTCAAGATGTTGGAGGAATGAAACTTGAAGAAATTAAGATGGAATGGCATGAAAAGAGAGGAATGGTGAAAAAAAGTGGCTACCTGGCACCCACCAAAGCTAAGCTAGCGTCGGAGAACATGAGGCAGAAATTGGAAGCATTCCAATACTGTTTTAGCGAGAAGTCCAATCCCCTGCCAGGTATGGCACAAGAGAAGAAGGAAGCCAGTACTTTGTTTTAATTATTGTAGTTAGTTACTTTAAAGTCAATAAAAGTCTTATTGAGACTTGGTAATGTTTAGAACAAGTCTTGGACCATAAATACATCCTTTCATTATAACTTCATACAATTTATTGACTCAATACAAATTATAATTTACTCTTACGTGAGCGAATTCCTTCAAGATCAAATTGATCTTTTGTGAGAGTTTCGCATAGAACTTTTTGGGGTTCTTGAGAGACTTCTTAAGTTGCATATTGCTACTTAGGTGTGTGGTGTAGGGAGTTTCTATGAACTTATAGATTGGTTAAGGTTATTCCATAATCTTTTTCAATCTATTCCAAACTTGAATCGTTAAAGAATTCATGAGAATTCCATTCCGCATTGAGACGTTCTTTAGGGTTGGGTTTAGAACTGAGAAACTTCAACCTTGAGAATCGCATCACCTCTCATCAACATCATAGTCGTAGTATTCATCATCATCATCCATTTGCTCATATCTCCATCTATGTTAACTCCTTTTATGAATTCCTCTATCAACTTCTCTTGGTGGCACATACTCCTTAGATGAAATAAGTTGATTTCCTTCTCCTCCTCCTTCTAGTTGCAAATGGTTTCTAGGAGGACTAGATGTATGTTCTTCTATTGTTCTTTCAAAGTTCTTAATCTTTGAGTTCAAATCTCATTGCTCCGTCATACTCTTGTAGAGATTTCCCTTTACATTTGTTCCATTTTCTACGAAAGTGTGACGTGGCTAACTTGAGATGATATTCTAGACATGATTCGCCTACAAAATCAACAAACAAGAAAATAGGGGATATATTTTCTCACTTTGCCCTCTTGTTTACACACTCAAATGGCTTTTTTCTCTCTCTAATGTACTCACCCCTGTAGGCCTTTTACCACTCTCAACTCTTCTTCAAGTTCTTAGGTAACTCAAATGAGCAATGCAAACAACTCAAGCAAGAATGTCAATTAATCCACAAACTCAATCAATTAGTCAATAATTTTTCAACAACTAGAACCAAAGAGATAAGAGTTTCAAAGATTAAGGTTAATAAGCAAAGATTTAAGCACTTAGAGTCAAGAAATAGATGAAAGGCATTTTGTCATACACCATGAGATCAAGGAGTTATGATCAAAATCTCTACTATACCAATCAATATAATCAAGCCTTTTAATCTCAATTTGCCACAACCAATAGGTAAAACACTTTCAATTTATCAAAAATTCTATCTCAATCAATAGTTTTTCAATTCCACAAGAGATTCAACTTCAAATCAATAATTCTCAATGCTTTTTCACTTTTTTTGTATTTTTTTTTTCAGATTTTCAAATCTCTACAACCTTTTCTTTTCTTTTGATCTTTCGTTTTTAATTTTTGTATTTTCTTTTTGTAGAGATAGAAGAAGGACCACAAACACTTTACACGTTGAATAAGCCCTTGTTTTTGGCCTTAGGCTTGATCCACAAAAACAATTGGTGCAAGAGAAGAACCAGGATAGATGTAGAAGAAGAAAACAAGAAACACAAAACACATTCATAAGATCATAGGATTTCAATGAAAAAAAAATGATCTTAACACTACACAAAGAAAACAAGTAAGATAGTCTAACCTTATGATGAAAAACCTATGCCTTGATGCCTATTGTATGACATGATCTGAATTGGAACCCTTATTCATATATTCAAAAAACACCAATTGAAAATAATCTCAAGACTCATCATAAGATCATAGCTGGAACATTGACCTATGTTGCCTTCCAACATCAACCAATGTTAATTCAACACAATAGCCTAGTGATTGAATTGGCCTAAAGAAGTTAGTCAAGAACCCTAAAAGAGTTGTTGAAGAACCCTCAAGGTAACCAAGTTTGATCAATAAAAGGAATCACTCAAGTTCAATAAGTTGTTTGCTAAAGTTTTTCTTCAAATTGCATAATGAAGTCCTATTTATAGTTCAAGACTCATTTTAACCTAATTATGTAAAGGTCTTTGTACAAGCACTTTTAAACCCTCAAAACATAGCTTAAACTACAAAGAAAAGTCAAGAAAACTAAGCCAATGCTTTCTGGAACAAGGCTAACTTTCGCCTATCACAGGACCGATGCCAGCTCCTATTGGCCTCAACAAATCTTCTTTGTAGGCGTGTGTTTTCAGAGTGGTTTATGAGAGTGACCTTCACCCATGGACCCGCCATTGCTTCTTCTTCGTGCTTTTGTTCCTTTTGTGTTCCTTCCTTGCTTGATTTCAAGTGATACTTCTTCAAGGTATTCTACAAGGTTCTTATGATCATATTCACTAGGAAATGCTTCTTTATCATCATCAAAGTCTTGAACCTTGTGGACATTGAAGCACTTCCTTGAATGAACATCTTCTTCAAATGAAGTCTCTTCAAACAAAGCTTCAAAGTCAAGTAGCTCTTCTTTGCTGAACACTAGTGCCTTCATTCCTTTTTTTAACCCTTGTAGCAACATTCTTGTATTTGAAATACAAGAACGTATTTGCAAGGTCATCATTAGAAAGCTTCCATGATCTCTTATATTTGAAATGTAAGTCTTTATAAGCAAGCTTTCTTCCATGAATATCAACTTCAAAGTATCCTTCCTTTGATGGCATCCAAATTAATCCAACCAAATATCAACTTCAAATTTATCCATCAATATATGTATATTACTTCATCCGTTTGAAATTGATATTCTATTTTGATTAGCACACATTTAAAAAAAAAAGAGTTTGACTTATTTTATTTTTAATATTACAATATATATATATATATATATATAATATAATTTTCACCAATTCAAAAAAGAGTCATTTAATTTGAACAATTCACAGTAGAAATAGAGACATTTATTTCGAACAAAGTTTTTTATTCATGAGAGGGTAAGAACATGAATCGTTCACATGATTTGATCTTGTTATTAATTTGTAGTTTAGGATTCTCAAATACGCAATTAAGTGGTATTTCAATCTAATTATCAACTATTTCCCCATTCTGAAGGCTGCGTTTGGTTCCAGTCCACTATAATAGTGGACAGTACAGGACAAAAAATTGTTGGTCATTTGACTTTACTTTTTTTTTATCATTTATTATAAGTCATTACCTATAGTTTAATGGGTATTTTACTTAATTTTTTTCAATATTACCCCTACCTTCTCTCTCTCTATAAAACTCTTTTTTAATATTCTTCTCCAATAATGATATATATTAAAAAAAACATTAATATTGATAAATTTTCTACAAATGACTTATAATTAAGGATAGAGAAGGAAATAGTACAACAAATGTGATTCATAGCGCTCATGAGAGAAAGTTTAGTAATTTGGGCTGAGCCGGAGTAATAAGGCCTACTGTTCATCTTTCTCTCTTCAACTATGGTATTAAAATTAATTTAAATAATTAAATAGTGAAATGTATAAATAAATAAATAAATATATATATATATAATATACATAGTAAGGATTGATGTACTAAAAAATATAAAAGTCACAATTTTTTTTTATATACATACGTCATTTTAGAGTTATTAAAAATGTTTTAAAAAGAAATCCTTAGAGTCACAATACTCAATCAATAAGATAGAATATTCGAGGTAATTTTATCCTACATGAACATTCGAGTGGAGAGCGTACAGACTATATATTTTAAATTTAAATTTCACTAACTCCCTCTTGGATTGGGGCCCTATGTGCATTCAAAAATAGCGACTGCATAATAAAATAATAATGAACACTTATCAAATATTTTATTTCTTGACTCTTAAACAATTGCAATATTGTATAATGTCAAATTTTTAGCATAGTATATTTAAGCTTTAAAAATAGAATTTGATTTAATTGACTTTTGATATAATAATTTTTACGACCGATTGTTGTGCCACGCAAATAGCATTGGGCTGAAGACCTACTAACTAAATCACAAGAATAATAGAGAAATCGAAAAAAGGAAATAAATAGTACATAATATTTAACGTGGTTTGCTGTCTTAACTAAACTTATTCTACAACATCTAAATAAAGAAGAAAAAAATACACTAATAATTTTTTAACAAAAAAATTACAAACTCTCTCAAAAACTTTCTAAACCACAAACCCAAATGTTTAGACAATATATATATAAAAAGAAAAAACCACCTATCACAACTATGAAGTCTAGACTATTTATAATATATTACAAGCTTGCTTAATTCATACTTCGATTCAAAATAGCAAACTTCCTTTCCTACTTCTAGCCCTTATGTTTTTGGATAAAGTTATTCTTTTTGGATGTTAAAGTCGTTGATTTTTTTTTTTTTTTAAGGAATCCCCAAAATTTTGAATTAGATTAAGCAAACATCTAAAGTATCCATTTCTTTTTGAGTCAATCTCCACAACATGTCTCCTCATGCCACGTTATCAAGCAAAGTATTTTTCTTGGGCTCTTAGGCTGGCGGCATATGCATTAGCAATTTTATCATCTCAATAATTTTTATATTCCCTCAAAGCAATCCCTCATATTGCCATTGGTGCTGTGCTGCTCGTCGAATAAATTACATTGGATCAGAAGGGCCGAGCCGGGCCGGCTCTTAATGTATGCCAGTAACGTCGCCGTGCCGGCTGAATTTTGATAGTGATTTCAAGTCAACTTCTAAAAAATAAATTTTCATTTCAAGAAAATGGATCATAATAATTGTATTGAAAATTTCATTTAAATTTTTAGTTTTGTTATAGAAATTTTATAACTAGGTAAAAAATAAAAAGAAATAAGTAATAGCATTTGTAATAACAAAATACTTAAATTAAGAAGATGGATAATAACATTATGGCTTCTAATCATCTGTTAAATGTGTGTCACTCTATCTTGTATTAATAAAATATTAATAAAAATCTTACTTGTAACATTTAATTATTATATTTTAATATCTTTTATATATTCGAAACTCTAAAAATATAAATAAAATCATAAGGGAACTTGATCTTTTAGAGACATATCTTAAATTTCTATTAGGTGTCATCGCAGATCCCTAACCTTCAATTAGATTTATATTTTGAAATGAGACATTCAATTTCAAATTGAGGAATTTTGTTACACTACCTGTCTCTTATGGAAAGAAAAACCTAAATGGTTTATAAAAGCATCCTGTATCTTTAACATTTAATTTAATTTATAAAATATCTATTAAAAAATAATTTTAAAAACATTTATGTAGATCTTAATAAATTTTTTTACAAATATACTTTATAAGTTAATACTCTTTCCATATCTATTTATAAGTTATTTATAGTGATTTTATCAATATTAAGGTAATGTTTTTTATTTCCCCCCAAAAATTTTCTAAGAAAGAAATAGAGAAAAACGTTTTATGAGGATAACGAAAAATATCAAAAATAGTGAGTAAAATATTCATTAAAAAAACCGACAATAACTTTAAATTAGGGATAAAAAATTCAAATGATTTATAAATAAAAATAAAAAAGTATTTAAAAGATAAATTAAACTTGAAGGAAGATATCAATTAAAAATAAGTTCAGTTCAATACACTGAAAGTGAAATATATATATATATATATATATATATATGTATTGCACTTACAAATCCAAAGTCAAGAAAAAAAGTGAAAATATAGTGAGATGTTGTCCTTAAAATAAATGAAGACATTATATATATAATACAAAAATGCTAAAAAGTACAATAAGTTTTTAACGGTCAGATATGATTTATTTAAAAAAAATAAATTTAATCAACTTGCCAATCTTTTACAAAATGAAAAAAAAAAAGAAAACTGAAAATTGACTCCGGCGAAATAGAGTTAAGATGAAAGAAGAAGGCGCCTGTCTGACCGTTCCCCCGGGCTTACGTTAAGTGACAAATAAAAGAATTGTTTTGTGAGATCGGGCCAAAGTCACTAGCCGTTAGCCTCCAACGTCCATCGCTTTCTCCGAAATCTAAAACGATCTTTTGGATAGCTGTAATATATTTTATTTAATTATTACTAGTATTATTATTATTACATTCCCCCATCCAAATCGTCGGCAAAAGGCAAAAGCAACTTCTTTTTTTGATATCGCCCTTTCCTGCTACACCAATCTTTCTCCTCAAATTCCCCGTTCACCTTAGATTTCTTTTGCTCTAGATGGCGGAGGAGTTTGCCACCGGCGTTGAAGATGGCATTAGGCTGTCCAAGAGAATATATTTTGGGAAGGATAGGGCGGTAGCGCCTCCCAAGCCGATTATGGCTATGGAGAAGGCTGGCGAGCATGGATACTTGCCCACCGCTGTAATGGTGTATGCCGTAATTGGTAATCCTGCGATCGTGGATAACCCTGATATTCCCAGCTATCAGCCTCACGTGCATGGTAGGTGCGATCCTCCGGCTCTAATTCCCCTCCAAATGAACGGGGTCTCCCTTGAAGCCGATTGTTATCTCGACACAGCTTTCGTCACCGTTAGTGGTTCTTGGCGCGTTCACTGTGTCATGGGGAGTCGGAGCTGTGATTGTCGTATTGCAATTCCAATGGGAGAACAGGTGAAATTAAACTAAATCCAATGTGGAATTTTATGCCTCAATTTCTATTACAGAGTTCCTTATTGTACTTTTCGTTTCTCTGTACCTTTTAAAGTTGAAGGTGGTGTGGTACAGCTTTAATAAAGAGGGGCATAATATTGGTTTGGTTTTGCGAAATTTGGACTAACGACTTTAAAAATAAAAATTACTGCAGCTTTTCTCTTCTGTCATCCAATCAGGAGTGGACTTCTCATTCTGTTCTTTTTTTTTCTCCCCTGTTTAGGTCTCGTGAAATGGGCTTCTAGGAAATTTTCTAATTCAGCTCTGAACAGTTTTGACTTAACAAAAAATCGAGTGGTTTGATTTTCAAGTAATACTCTAACCAGTTAAAGGTTAATATTTTAAGCTAGTGTCCATATTTTGTATGATTAGTGAAGACGCATGGGGGTTTAGTTTGTCAAAGAGAAAATAGAAACTCAATTATATGCTTCTGAGGTTAAGAACTAATGTAAGGGTGGGAAATGTGAGTATAGAGTTGAAGACTTGAAGTTGATAGAGTTGATAATTGTGCTTTGTTATAGCATGACTCGTTTTGTATCTTCTGCAAAGAGTGAATTTAAACAGACTTCAAAAACCATCTTCTACCTCGCAAAACAAGCATGGATCATGTTAATGTTTTTGTATTCATTTATACAAAAGTTTACTTATGTGTTTTCAGGTTAACCTTTAGATTGATTATTTAATTTGACCTGTATACCTTGTTGATTCTTATGGCTTTTTATATAATCACATGTTGTTGCTTCGAAATATTTTTTCTTGTTTCACGAAAAGTGAAACACTGCTGACTTTTTTGTTCTCAAGTGGTATATTATTTGGCTAACAGGGTTCAATTCTAGGTATCGAGGTTGAGACACCAAGAAAATCATATTGTACCCAGCTGACTGGTTTGGATGATACAAAAGAGTCAGATAAGGTTGCCAAAACTGAAGATGGATGCTTTTTGAAACCATCTATATTCACTCTCACCATACCACAGGTAAACTTTCACTACAACCTGATGTGGACTAAATGGTATGTTGTTTTGTTACTAACTACATGTTTTTGATTTTGTAGGTTGATGGAGGGTCTAATCTTTCCATAAAAGTTAGATGGTCACAGAAATTATCTTTTAATGACTCCCAGTTCACTTTGAATGTTCCATTTAGTTTCCCAGAGTTTGTGGTACCTGCTGGAAAGAAAATGTCTAAAAGGGAAAAGATACTTCTGAATGTCAACTGTGGTCCAGGAACAGAGATTTTGTGCAAGACAACCAGCCATCCTCTCAAGGTACTGATGTTCATGGGTCCTAGGAGTGATGTAATTTAAATTTTAATTAACCTTGAATGCCCACACTATGTTTGCGGGTTTTTTGCAGGAGCTGAAACGCCAAGCAGGGAGGTTGAGTTTCTCTTATGAGGCTGAAGTTCTTTCATGGTCAAGTTTTGACTTTGTCTTTACGTACACTGTAGGTTCTATAATTTTTTTTTCGCATTTTTGTGATATTAAATGGAATTTCACATCATTTTCAATAAAAGCACATGTGATGTTTATTTAGAGGGTAATGCAAATTTTCCTCCAGATTTCCTCCAGTCAAACCTGTGGCGGAGTACTTTTGCAATCTCCACCATTACATGATGTTGATCAAAGGGACATGTTCTCCTGCTATCTCTTTCCTGCCAACCAACGAACTGAAAAGGTCTTTCCTTCTTTCTTCTTTTCTCTCTTTTTGCCTTTCTTCTTAATTTCTTGTACTTTAAGGAAAGTTCTGTTTGAAATTCATGGATAAACCCTGTTTATTGTCATTTTTATAGTCAAGTCAGGGCAGAAGTGAAGAAAGGAGATCGTACTTTCTTGGACTCTCAAATGAGCTCACCTTACCATACATTATTGTTATAACTAATTTAAAAAAACATTAAAAAGTCATAGAGTTATGTAGAACCAGGAAATGATATCAAGGGGTTTCTTTTTACTGCATAATTTCTTTAATGACTCTGTATACTCTAGAGCGTTTTTTGGTGACTTTTTTCTGCAGAAGACTGAATCAGTTTCAAATAAACTTGACAGTTCCCATTAGAAAATTTTCTGATGGAAAGATGTAAAATTTGCATAAAGAAACTGATAAGTTGTAAACTGACCTGATAGTTCGTGAATTTTCTCCTCAATAGATAAACATGAACTTACGAAGCTGCAGGGAAAAAGAGTTATCTGACCTCTGTTGCTTTTGCATGACTCCTAATATGGAAAGAGTTTTTGCAAAGTTATTAGGTTAGTTGAGATGCAAACCAACCTGATAGTTCATGAATTTTCCCCTCAAAAAACCAGATATGCACAAGAAGTACCAAGCTGCAGGGAAAAACAGTTATATGACCTCTGTTGCTTTTACATGAGTCTTAATATGGAAAGAGTTTCTGCAAGGTTATTAGGTTCCCCAGAACCCGTTTCTGCAAACTGATCAGTCTTCTTTAATTTGAAGTACTGTTCAGTATTGTGTAGGCTTATCTATTTATTTATCTTAGGAGCAATCGTCGAAGGTTAGGCACCCATTCTGCTGATGAATTTGATCCAACTGAGCTTCACATAAATTTCCATGGTTCTTCTGTGAATAATGATATACTAGTGTAATTAGAAAAATGATCGGTGTAACATTTTAAACGTTTGGTGTTGTAATAATTTTTACAATATTGCTAAATAAACTAGAGAATATGGATGAGTCTGTTGCTAAATAAACGATTCCTCTGTTGCTTTTACATGAGTCTTAATATGGAAAGAGTTTCTGCAAGGTTATTAGGTTCCCCAGAACCCGTTTCTGCAAACTGATCAGTCTTCTTTAATTTGAAGTACTGTTCAGTATTGTGTAGGCTTATCTATTTATTTATCTTAGGAGCAATCGTCGAAGGTTAGGCACCCATTCTGCTGATGAATTTGATCCAACTGAGCTTCACATAAATTTCCATGGTTCTTCTGTGAATAATGATATACTAGTGTAATTAGAAAAATGATCGGTGTAACATTTTAAACGTTTGGTGTTGTAATAATTTTTACAATATTGCTAAATAAACTAGAGAATATGGATGATCTCTCCTATCCTGAATCACTATCAAGTTTCTTATTCTGTTTTCTTGCCCCTTTCTATTTTATAGTTTTATAGTTGGCTACTATTGAGGATTAATGTGACCTTCCATTACATTATTTCACAGGTTTTCAGGAAAGAAGTTGTATTTGTGGTTGATATAAGTGGAAGTATGAAGGGGAAGCCACTTGAAGATACAAAGAATGCACTTCTTGCATCACTATCTAAGCTCGATCCTCAAGACTTTTTTAGTGTTATAGCATTTGCTGGTGAAACTTTTGTGTTTTCCTCATCACTGGAGCCTGCTACAACAGAATCTATTGAGAAAGCCACAGGATGGATTAACATGAATTTTGTTGCAGGCGGTGATACAAATATTTTACTTCCCTTGAGCCAGGTCTTTTGCTTTCAGCATCTATTTCTGGAATATCTTCCTCCTATATTTTGCAAAATCTTGTATGTTTCATATTCACATAACCTTTTTCTCTGTGCATTCTATATTGAACTACGGCTGTGTCATAAGCAATTGTTCACATGCCTGCCAGCTGTTCAGAAAATACTTAGTTTTGCCTTAAAATAACTATTTTGTACAAATGATATGGTCTACAGCTGATGTCTATGTGTCAAATTTTTTAAGTTCAGAAAGCTGAGATGGCCCAATTATAAAACCAATAATTATTGTTTCCAGAAAAAGATATGCTGATCAATTATCCATCATCTTATGTACTTCAAATATACTCCTGTACAAAAATGCTTGGTCCTTTAATTGCATTTTCCAGACTTCGTTTAATAGCCATGGTTTCTCAATTTAACTCTTCTTAAAGTTTATCTATTCAGGAACAGATTACAGTAACATTTCTGGTTGCACCACCTCAACTTCATTCCTTCTGTTTCAATGCTGTAGATAGAGGCATCATATTTCTTGTGACTTGAAATATGATCTGTGCTTGTATTCTAATTTGGAAAATGAATAAAACTGTTGCATTCTCTTGCACTCTGATCCTTCATGTCAATTCGAGTGTCTACATCCTCTATACTTCTTGTGCTGCTCAGGACGTTGCTAGTAGCTCTAACCGGAAACTGTGTTTCCTTCCTCAGGCAATGAAACTGTTTTCCGATACTGGCAACACCATTCCCTTTATTTTCCTTATCACTGATGGGTGTGTTGAAGATGAGAGGCACATTTGTGAGGTAGTGAAAACTCAATTATCAAAAAGAAGAAAGATATGTCCTCGAATATACACATTTGGCATAGGTATGTTTCAGCTTTTGCTCATCTACTTGATCAGTTAACAATCATATTCTTCAAGTGTTGAATGTTTAAGGTGTGATTCACATTTTTTTTTTCTCACTCACCTGGTCCACTAGCCTTTCCTCACCCTAAAGAAAAGAGGAATTTAATAAAAATAGAAAGAAATTTATATACAACCACTTTTGTTATATACTTCTGAAGGCTGCGGCACTGTAATATTTTGCTAAACATGTTGGATACATTATATTTTCAAACTACAAAAGCAATAGGGAGTAGATGGACGGTGATTTTTGTTGTTTAGGATTTTAAAGAGTTGATAACATTTGAGAAAGCAATCGCACATGAGGTGGTGGTTGATTTCTGTCATTAATGATCAAGCTGTGCCTTTGATAATTCTTGTGTTGGAAACTCAGATTATTCTCTTAACTTTGCCTGTACTTTTTGTGGAATCTCTCTTTCCCTTCTCCTACTAAGATACTGGTTTAAGCTAGCAAATAGTAAATTTTTTGCCAAGATTTATCTGGAACTTAATATTGTTGTTTCACAGAGGATGCATTTGACAATTTAAACTCTTGCTGCGCCAAATTATTACATGTTTGAAGTCCGTAATTTATTATTCCCTATAAATTTGCTTCAATCAAGATGTGGCTCTTGATCATTCATTTTTCAGGTTCTTTCTGTAACCATTACTTCCTTAGGATGCTTGCAATGATTGGCCGTGGCTGTCATGATGCTGCATATGATGCAGGTATGTTTTTCACTTTTCTGATTTATTACTCAACATTAAATGCTGCTTCTGCTGAAAATGAATCTCAGATGGAGGAACTATATGGATTATATTTTTAATTGTTACCTTTATGAAAAGAGATGTCCTTTGGAAGCCTTCACGCTAATATTTTTGCAAGACTGGGCATTTTGGTTTTTCTGGGACTATTCATCACTCTTCTTTTTGACTAGCCTTGGTACAATGATATAGTCATCATTACAGCCTCAGAGGTCATTCCAAAACTAGTCTTTGTGTTTTAATGTCACTAAAACTAGCCATTCTCGCTGACCGTGTACCTTTATATATCTTAAGTTAAATCCCTAAAGTGTTGTGATATTAAGAAGTGCCAATTTTTTCCTTGAAGGAAAGGTTGTTTTCAGTTGTAAGAGCGTTCATTATCACTTCAATCAGTGGTTTAAGAGAAGTGGATGATGTGAGGTTGGAGCTGTTCTTTGATGAGATTGTGGGTTCTTATTTTGATTCGTTATGAGAGACCACATTTCATATTTTCTGACGCGATAGGATAATATCATTGGTCCTTTCCTTTTTTGTGCTCATGAATATCCCTCAATTCTCACCATTTTTGTTCAATTTAAAGTTTTTATGCTCTTTTCGTTTTTCTTAGGAACAAGAATTTATCTTTGTTCTTATCCAGATTCATTGAGTATGTGGGGTCCTATCTTAATTCATCGTAAGAGCGACTATATTTCATAGGTTCTAGATGGGATATAATATCATTGATTCATTAGTCCTTTTCTTTGTGCTCATGAATATTCTTTGACTCTTAATTTTCATCATTAATGATCAATTGTTAAATTTTTTTGCTCTATTGTTTATTTTGAACAAAAATTTATCTTTGTTCTTGGCCAGATAAAATTGAGGTTCGTCTGGAGGAATTATTTGCCAGGATGTCATCTATTATTGTTGCCAATATTGCCTTAGAGAATGTCCTTGATTTTGAGGTATGCACACTTCTTTAATTAGATTTTTCTAGTAAATGCTTTGTTATATAATTCAAAAGTACAAGAAAAAGAGGACCTAACTAGATGTTTTGAAGACTAAGCTGAAGTTTACAATTTCAAAGATAATTGCAATGCAAGGTTTTTGTGATATGTCTAATCTTATATAAAAAAAAATATATATATATATATATATATATCTATATATATATCAAATGAACTGCAAGTCTAAAAGATTCTCGATTCTAATATTTGCAAGGATTAAGCTAGTGGCTTTCTAGGTAGAAGTTTCAACGTTGTTGGGAGTTAATAAACATATAATATGCTACTGTATATATGCTTTTGTTTGCTACTATCCCATTTTGTGTTGTCGCATTATGCAGATTACAGAACTGTTTCATCAATTTGCTTCCCTTTTTTTTTCCCGTGTCATGCTATTTGTGTATGGTATTTGCTTTGACATGAAAGTGTGTCTTACATCTGCATAATTCTGTCAATCATCTAATCACTACTATGATATATTCACTTGAGTTAATAGGACTTTTCCACTTTATTTAACAAATTAAATTTTACAATGTCCAATAGGTCTATCCTTCTCAACTTCCGGACATATCCTTGAAAAGCCCCTTGATTGTATCAGGTAGATACCATGGAAAGTTTCCTGATATCTTGGCAGTGACAGGAATCCTTCCAGATATGAACTATTTTTCTGCAGATCTGAAGGTACATGAAGCAAAGGATATTCTGCTTGATAAGGTAAGGAACATAATGGTGCCTTGTTGCTGGAACCTATCATACCATGCAAAAGAAGAGCCTTACAGGTTTATTGTTGTGGTTGCAATTGCCTTCTTTAACTTACAAAAGAAAGGGGGGAAAGAAATAAAAATAGTCCTGTCAATATTTTTCAAATCTTAAATTGTGCAAATCCTCAAAGTCCTTAGGAAGAAAATTAATCTTTCACTAATTCCAAAATCTATTTGCGTTCCTCATCTGTTTTTGACCATGGAATCTCAGGGGTGATATATCAACTGATCAAATTGATATATAGTCTGGATCAGCAAGGTTTACAGTATGAATAAATAGATTGAATGACTTTAGAAGTTGGACTTGGAGATTACTGCTAATGTCTCTTCTATGATTATCTACCTAAATATCTTGAGTAGACATAGGTTTATGCAACTAGATCCTAAAGTTGATAAGAAATATGCAAAACAGCATCATAAAATTTTAATTACTGAACTGCTATTTTAGGAAATTCTATTGTTTTCTCCTAGGTACCCTAGAGGTTTTCGTGGTATGGTTGCCACTCTAGTATGAAAACTCTTTCTCAACATAATCACTTGTTTAGATGTCCAGGTCAACTACTTAGTGCCAAAAAAGAAAAGAAAAGGGGTGTCAGTTCACCTCTTCCTCTCTGTCATAATTTCTACTATTATTTTTTTGAAAGGGATATCTGACTGATTGTTTTTGTATAATAGATACTGGCAAAGCAAGAGATCGAATTACTTACAGCTGAGGCATGGTTTACATCAAACAAGGAGCTGGAGGCAAAGGTCATTTCCATTCCCTGTTGTTGAGGCTTTCCTGTCTCTTATCACAGTCTCGTGTTTGAACTCATTTGGAATGGTAGTACAATTGGATGCCGTTGATTCTTCTTGCCCTGCTGGAGGTTGGGTGGGTGTGGGTGGTGGCGGGGTTTGTAGCTTAGCTTATGCATTCACAAGCTTGCCCTGTTCAGGCTCAATAGTTATTGCTCAAAACTAGAGATTCCACAACAATTGGAAACTCCATTCTTTTTTTTTTCCCCCTTTGTTGCTTGGTGTAATCTCTGGTCTCTTCTTTGACCTGTGTTATTCTGTTCGAACTTTATTGTCAAATGATTTTCCATGATATTTCTGTCCTCTTCAGATGGAAATACATGTTGCTTCATTTTGTCTCCTCTCCTGAAGTTCCTTAGAACATTAGCTACAAAGTTGTGACATACTTACCTTCTGATTTGTAGATTGCAAAAATGAGCATGCAAAACTCCATTATTTCTGAGTTTACTCGAATGATTCTGCTCGAGAGTGAGAAAGGAAGATCCACTGCTGAAGCATTGAACAAACAACAGGTGTTTCTTTTTCCCTGTGTAATAAAGACACGATAATTCTTTCAGTTTGAATAGATAAGAATATCTCCTGAATTTTACTGGAAAGTCAACAGTAATCTAGACCTCAGGTTTTTCTTGGTTTCAAATTCAGCAATCATTTGTACATTATGCATATTTTCTATGGTTTCTACCTAGGGTTAATTGCTTCAGTTTATGGTGTAAAACCTTTAGCTTTCTTAGTTCCAATTCAAGAAGTTGTCTACACATGCCACTATAGATTTTACTTAAGGGTATATGTTCGATCATGGTGATGCATTAGATGTATCCATGTGGTTCAGAGCTTTTCTATATAAATATATATATATATATATAACATATTTCTTGCAGTTTATGCAATTTTATAGTTGACAATTTAATTAGCGCTTGGGAGTTTGGTATCTGACGGAGTAGCTGTCTTTGCAGGTTCACATTAAAGTTGATCCTATAAAAACAGGAGATTCAAAAGCTCAGAAGGTAATAGTTCTAAGACATGCTGGAGTTGGTTTCGGCAACCTAGCTGCTACAGCGGAAAACATCCCTCCAGGATCCAGTGAAACTAAACCGACCGAGGCAGCTGAAATCATAGTGAAGGCAGCATGCAACTGCTGCGAAACGGTGTGCCACCTGTGTTGTTGCATGTGCTGTATCAGAGTATGCTCTAGGATCAACGACCAGTGTGCAATTGCTTTAACGCAGCTCTGTGCTTCCTTGGCATGTCTTGGCTGCTTCTCATGCTGTGAGGTATGCTGTGGCCAGGATTGATGAGAAAATCCTATTCTACCCCTAGTCATCGGTGAGCTATATATATTTATGTGTATACACGTGTTGTGATATATAGTTGTGCATATGTTTCTCCTATGATAACGGTGGACTTCTCCTGGATTGATTACTGGTTAACTTGATGGAAAGACCGTGTTAGGATCTCTTGATGATTGTTTTATGTGGAGTCAAATACAACTTGTATACTAATTATTATTGTTATTATTAGATTAACAGAAGTCACAAAGACAGATATATCTATCTGTATTGTTTTATATAGCCTGAGCAGGTCTTTTAGGCTAAACCAAGACAACACCAAACCGGAGCTCAATATCTCTCTGTGTACACTCGTATAATTAGTCTTTACAATCCAATTAATTGACTAAACTAAAATGAAATGATAAATAGGTGATTTATTAAACAATAAGATATGTTAGAAAAATTGATAAGGTACATAAATAACAAGCAAGGGTTAATAAAATGCTTCCAACCTCTAAATAATGGATTACATTATTAATTCCTACTTAATTAATTACAGTGCTCATAGATTTAGATTTTGCTAAATCCCAATCCAACTAGGTAGTGGCATAAACAAATATTTACCATATCACCCTTCATACAATTTATAGGCTATAATTTAAAATATTTCTAAAATATAGAAAATATGAAAAAAAAATTAATATATAGTGAATGATTGTTGATTTTCTAATTGAAAAATTAAGCAAGCTTTAAGAAAGGATGATTGGGGGCAATTTATATTGATTTACTTCAAGAATATGAAATGATGAAATACCAAAATTGTGAAGTATAAAAAAAATTTCTCTGTCCACCAAATTCATTCATAATTATAAAATTTCCTTTCTAACCTTATAGAAATAATTAACATAAAAGATGAAAATATTTCCTTATTGAAAGTTCAAGATTCATCTATCTTAAATAAAATATATTAAGAAAATATATACTCTTTCTGTCTAAATTTATTGATTCATTTTAAACTTTATATAAAGATTAAGGTATATAATTATGAACATGACGCTACTAGCTACCTTTATAACTTTTTACAACTATACTACTAAAATAGAGGACTAATAAATAATAGACAACCCAAACTATTGGAATAGAGTATAAGAGGTCAAAAGCCTTACCCAAAGCTTCAATGGTTCCCTTCTATAGTCGGCCTCGGTCATGAAAAACGTGTGCCTTATATAGTAGGGCTAGACTAACCAATAAGTTTGAAATTGAAAAAAATACCCTTAATTATTGGGAGAATATGCAAAGATTTTATTGGTTTTTTTTTTTTTGGTTGAAAAGTTAAAAGGGTAAAATGAGAAAATAAATTAAATATCCCATTGAAATTGAAGTGGACAAGTATTTTGGGACGTTTTTCTTTTTCTTTTTCTTTTTCAAACTGAACCTATAAATCTAGGAGGGAGGAATTTTTTGAAAAAGAGAAATACTTGATAACCTAAAAGAATTGATATTTTTAGTTCTTATCTTTTTCTTTTTTATAAGTTTGGTCTTAAATTTTTTTTTTTATCCTCTAATAATTTTTTTTGACTTTAGTCCATAATGTTTTTTTTTTATCTTTTTGGTCCTCCACCTTTTTTTTTACACACTTGGTTCATTTTGCAAGAAAAAATATATATTGTGTTTTTTTGACCGGTTGAAGAAGGGTATTTTAGGAATTTCTTAAAGTAAATTTTTATTTTTGGTTCTCCACCTTTTTTTTTTCTTATGTTTGGTCCTAAATATTATTCTTAATATTTTTTGGTTCTCAACCTTTTTATTTTTTGAGCCATTAATCCTAAAAGATGTAGATTTTTGCTTCAAGACTGGATTCGATTCGAACCTTACTCTTCATTTTTAAGTAGGCATTTCTAACCAACTTAGTTTCCAATAATTTTTTGTTTAATTTCACATACTTATAGTATATATTGTTTTCAGTAAAAACTTTCTCAAATATTAAATTAATCTCACAATAAATAATTCACATATCAATTTTTTATATCCATATGTCACAAACAAATTTATATATTCAAATTTTATATATTTATAATGTGTCTATAATTTTTAAAGATTTTTTTGTACATGAAATTTATATCATAATTGTTTTTATTTAATTTAAAATAAAATTTTCAATTATAATAATATGAAATATTAGTAGAGGGGGGTTAAGGTCATAAATAAAATAAAATACACTATGGACTAAAAGTAAAATAAATAAAAATTATTATAACCTAAAAATAAAATAAAAGGTGGAGGACTAAAGATACCAATATATTATTATAATTGAAAATTTTTAGTTTAATTAAATAAAATAATTAGGATATAAAGTTTATGTATACAAAAATCTGTCATTATGGTTATGAATATATGTATAATTTGAATATAAAAAATTGATATGCGAACTATTTATTGTGAGCTTATATTTATTGAAACCAATTTATATTATGAAATGGGAAAATTAAAAAGAAGTTAATGGCAATTGAGTTGGTAAGAAGCCTTTCATTTACTAATTAAGGGAAAAGTTCAAATCCAATCTCAAGCAAAAATCTTCATTTTTTGGAGTTGAGGTTCAAGACCAATAATGCAAAAAGAAAAAGGTTAACGTTCAAAAATAACAATTTACTTTATGAAATTCTTAAAATAGTCTTCTCAAAAAAAAATATAAAAAAAACATAAAATACATATTTTTCAAAAAAATGGAGAAATGGGGTACCAAAAAAGATTTAAAAAAATATATTATGAACCAAAGTCACCGAAATAAAATTATTGAAGGATAAAAAAAGATTTGGAACCAAATTTATAAAAATAAAAAGTTGGAGGACTCAAAATATTAATCTTCCAATAATTTACCCAAAACAAAAGGGGAAAAAAAAGTGTTTTTGCAATCACTTTAGATCAAAAGACCTATAACTTATAAAAAATACTGAGAATAAATATATTATCCAAAACTTTTAAACAAAAACAAGGTTGATCAAATTGTATCATATACCACCACCACATGCAAAGATGAGGCATTTAATTTTCATTTCTTTTTTTTTTTTTCCAAAAGATAAAAGAACTTTGGTGCCTTTTCCAGAGTACATGTAATATTAATGGATATAAACAGCAATAAACTTTTAATGAAATAGGTATTATGGAGTCTCAATCTTTTGTAACTTTGAAAAGAAGGGTACATGTAGAAGTCCAAAATGGCTTCAAAGCCAAAGAAACCGCTACTATGCATCATATCAAAACCACAGGTAAATCTAGTAGTTCCAGCAATTCCATAAAGTAGCAGAAGTATCCAATCTTTAATTGATTAAAGAATTGGACGCAAGGTTTTTAAACTCAACAAACAAGTAAACTCAAGTCGTTCGAGATCTAGTAAACTCGACTCGTAATTTATGCTCCTGTTAAATATATATATATTAAATCATTTATATATCATCGCAATAAAATAAGTATCCCTATAAATATAAAAATAAAATCTAAAATACAAATTTATAATCAATTCCAAATAAAATGACAACAAACTAACAAGTTTTAAAAAATTAAAATCAATCGAGCATTGTTTAAAACATAAATAATCAAAACAAATATCGTGGAAACATAAACAATTACATTAATAAGAAAAAGAAACAAGCACAGTCAAAATTCAAGAAAGTCCATTGCAAGATCATCATCACTACCAGCCTATTCATCATCACTATCATCATCATCATCAAACTAAATATCCAAATTATCTTTAGGATCCAAGTGGGTTGAGCTCTTTACATTCTCCAATTAAGCATCACAGTGCACCACTCCACAATCACCACACAATAAACTCCTCCACCACAGTCCACACCCCACAATAACCACACCACATCTACTCCACCGGTCCACTCAACCACACCTATTCAAATTCACATAATGTTTTGCAAAAGAATCAAGAATCACAAATAATCAATTCATTCAATTCAACTATATATCAATTATCAATTCGTTCAATTCAAAGTCCAAGAATTTCAGAATTCAAGTAATCATCCAAAATTCCAAATTCTATTCAACCATGAACCACCAAATTCAAATGAACAAATAAACAGAAGAGAAAGGAGCCAAGCCAAGTTAGCCGACTGCAAAGAACATAGCAACAGTCAACTATCCGGACTCTTCAGCACTCAGCAGAGTAGTAACAATACTGGAAGTGGACGAGCACCAGCTCTAGCTCAAGCAAGCAATAAAAAACAGTAGCTGGGACTGGGAGTTGGTCGCCTTTCCTCTTCGATGTTCACCTTGGAAAATCAGCAGAGCATAAGTCAGACGGCACTACAGTCAATGACGCAGACTCAAAGTGAACGATGGGACCTCTCTTCTACCTCTCCTTGAATGAAAATCAATTGACTGAGTCACTGAGATGAGATAAGAGACTGAGATCAAAGGAGAAAGAAGTGTGTTGTATGGCGACCGAGAAAGGAAAGAAAAATGTCTGAAGAAGAACAAAAGAACAAGAGTAATGCCTTAGATAGAATAGGTTTTTGGGTGCAGATATTTGCACCCCCAAAACCACTAAATGCACCCTCAAAAATACTAAATTATTAAAATATCCTATCTAAAAAAACCCTTCCAATCACTAAATACCACCCCTTCTTCCCCTCTTTCTCTCTTTCCTCCTTTTCTTTCTTTCCCCTCTTCTTCCTTTCCACCCCACTGCAACCCCCGCCCACCCAGAGCAGCCGCCGGTGCCCCCTTCTATCCCAGCCCAAGCGGTTGCCGCCGCTTCCCAGCCTAGGCAGCCGCTGCCGTCCAGACCACCGCTGCGTCACTACTAGCTGCAAAAAAAAAATAATAATAATTTGGTATTTCTTTTTTTCAGATATGGGTCTGCATCCATTTTTTTTGGTTGTTCATTGATGATGGGAAAATCTATTCTTGGAAAATTAATTAGCAGAAATATATATGTCTGCTACATGACCATGACTGGGGTGACCATGAAATAGTGCAGATTAATTAAGGATTAGTCATTTGTAATAATAATAAAAAATTTTACATGCAAAATTTTTTTTATCGTACTATATTATCAATGTTCCATATGCTGAAAGTTTGTATTTTTGATACATAATTTGCAACTTCTATTTTAATGTTTTGTTGATAAAAGATGAGAGAAAACAAATGTCAATCAAAGTTGATGTCAATTATTTAACATATGTCATAGTGTAGAGAGGTAGAGAGAGATCAACTACAGCTCCTATGTGGTTATTATGTATAATCTATCATGGAATTGTGAGATCAAGGGTGTCAATATGCTAATGGTGGGAAATAGACAACGTTAAGACTAACAGTCATATTTCTAGCATTGTTCTTAATGAGGAACATCTGCTCCATCTGAATCGAAATTAAAAGTCTTTTTTTATATGTTATTGATGTCTCCACTTGCGATGATTGATGCATTATGTATTGTGACTATCTTGCATATTAACTATTTGATGTATTGACACTTGTTCTGTAATGTATTTTACATTGTAGGATTTTGTATTGTATTATTGACCATTATATGAAATGAGATTTGTAATGTTCATATTATTCATGTGTCATTATAAAATGAAGTTATAGGTTTCTTTCTTGAAAGTTAAAGAAAGTTATAGAATTGTTTATGGAAGGTTATATTTTGCACTTGGTGAGTGTATGCATGGTGGTATTTGGAAAGTCATTGGCTTAATCTTGATAAATTAAAGAGCTTATTGGTATTTTAAAGTAGAAAAATACATATTACAATGAAAGAAGTAAAAGGCATAAGAAGATTTTAAATTTCACTTCTAAAAATATTTTAGAATGATAGTATATTAGCACAAAATTTTAAGAAACAATATTAGTTGAAGGTCATTTGAATTTTGTAGATATACATGATTAAGTCTAAATCTTCTGTTGAAACTTGATTGACTTTTACTCAGTTTAAGAGAGGTTAACTCTGTTTCGCTGAACTGTATATCGAACAGAAAGAGAAAAAACACAAGGAATAATGAAAAATCAAATTTTAATCTTATCTATTTATCTTCTTTTGATCAAAATAATGTATAATCATCTCCCATTTGAAGTGAAGGTAAAAATGTTAAAGATTTTACAACGCCAAAAACTTGGAGAAAGAAGTGTTGGATGTTTTGCACCAATTTGGTTACTTTTGCAGAGATGTGGAATTCATATGGAAAGGAGTATATTTAACAATTTATCTTCTCATTATTTTGTTTTTTCTTTTTACAAATACTATTATTGTCTTTTCCAATTAACTCATTTTGACCATTTAAATTTAGGGGAAACATTTAGTAATTATGAGGATACATATATCCACACCCTAAGTTTTTTAATTTGATATGCAGGTCAGGTTAGTGGGCAATCAAATAAGTCAACCAAACAGAACCAGAATTTGGAGAAAAAGAGTAAACTTGTTAAACTCGATCAACTCAGACGATTTTACTGAGTTGACTCGCGATTTCACCAATCCACCCTACAACATTGATTTTACATGTCCTATTGTCTAAACTCGTAAACTTGTACAATTTTAAGAGTTAAATCACGAGTTTAACAACCTTGATAGGAGGGGATAAGAGAATATCACTGTAACATGACCATCCAGCCTCAAAATCAAAAAAATATCTTCCCAAAGAGACCACCAAGAAAGAAAGAAAGCAAAAGCTGATCCAGCATACGAAAATCCACCAGGAATCATTGCAGCAAGAAAGGCTCAAATGGTAGGAGGTCCATATTTCCAAAACACATCGTCAGAAGGAACAATAATAGGAATCAAGCCAATGATAGCTCCAAAGTGCATATCCAAGGGGTGGAAGGTGTTTTCAGACCCTCTAAAGCACTGAGGACAGACATAAATAGAATTGAGTCCTTGAAATATGATAGGAAGACTGTGCACTGGTCTTAAACAAGGTTGTGGCAGCTCTATAACCATGCAAATTAGAATTTGCTAAGAAAATCAGCAAGTCCCCAGTAATCCATAACAAAGAAAACATAGAGGACCAGCTGTTATATAAATCCAAGCAAGGGACCAAATGATTGAGAAATGAATCTAACTAGGAAATTCCAGTTTTCAGAACATCCCACATTACAGCTGAAGGCTCTGCTCTTGTTTAAAATAATAGTCAAACAGACAGCATCACATGAGAGAATTATGCATGTCAAGAAAATCCATCCAAGAAAAAGGTAACTGATATAAGACCAAATTGCAGCATAGTTGAGGTTAGGAGGTGAAATATCAGAAAAGTAAATAAGCTCTCCTGGACCTGTCTTGTAATCAAAAAAGGTAAAAGGATAAGGATCAACATGCTCACTTGGCACTCTTCTTTTAGGCAGTCTCTCAGACCAAAAACAAAGCTGCAGTGTATCAACCATGAACTGACATATTGCAATTTCAAGCAAGGAGATCACCAGTTAGAGACTTAGCAGAAAAATTTCAAAGTGGGTTAAGAAATCTGCAGAGTGTGGAAGAACGCTTGAAGAAAGGTTGCTGCCAGGTCCACCACAAAAGATTAGCAAATGGAAGCCAGGCAAGTGGGGGAGAAAGGACCTCCTGGATATCTATTAAAACCAACCTAATGTATGTGAGGGAAGGGAGAAAAGGATTTAAAAGGACTGAGCAGACATATACAAAAGGGGCAATTCCTATAAATGGCTCAAATACCAGTATGCAAAAAACCACGCAAACCAAGGGAAGAGAAATATAGGCTTCAAGGGGACCAAGGATAAAAAACTTTTTTAGTTTTCAGCATGATATAAAAATCAAAGAGTATCTTGGAAGATAGGATTCAATGGAAGTTAAGGTTCTTGGAGCATGAGAAGCGAAGGGTCCACCTCAATGAGATAAAAAGTATCAAGCCAGGTGACTTGAAAATTAGAGCTGACACTTAACTTCTAATTTCGTAACCAGTTTCATGTAACTTCTTTCACTTCTACAGATATCATGTTCCTCCATCTTCACTTCCGGCTCTAATTATTTGTTCTCCCCGGAAGATATCGATATCTCGTGGAATCTTTCCTGAATCTTTGTCATGCCCTTTTCTACATTTTCAATCGCCTCGTTTATGGTCAAAACAACATCCTTTACTACCTGTTTATACCATTGTACATGAAAAAATAGTTTCAAAAAAGTGCACATGGTGATTTGTTTCTTTATCTAATTTTTTTAGCTCAAAGAGAAAAGATAACAAGTAGTACTCACCTTTTGACCTCCTTCAACGACAATATCTTGAACACTTTCTTTAACACCTGTTCCAGGAGCCTCAATCTCCAGTTTTTCCTTTTCAAGAATTGATGGTTTTTCTTCATCACCTTCATAGATCTTCAAAAGTTCTTCTGGCTTCTGAGAAACTGGCAAAGATGACATGGTTTTTCGGAGAAGACAAAGATGTAAGCATCAGCCACAGCAGCCATTTATTGGAACAGGAAATAAGAAATTTTACAGGAATAGAAAACTTAAAAAAAAGAAGAATTTTAGCATATGGTCAAATTTTTCAGATGACCATCTTCACTCGATGCTAGAATATATTTTTTTTCTTCAGTTTAGAGTATATACTCAGGTCCAATCTCCACCCAAACTATCACTATCTACTGATATTTGTAAAAAATCATGCAGAAATATTGGCCTCAAAAGCTCTAATTTTCTTGTTTTTGGATAATCTTTTTTGCTTAAAAAACCAATGTTACACAGAAAATGATTGGTGATACAAGTAACCGTGTAAAGTGTTTAAAACTCCAGCTGAAGTATCAAGTCCTTTCAAAAATCAGACAATGCATATGGAACTAGTGAATTTGTATAGGTGGCACATGAAGAAATATCAAACCTTATTACATTTTTAACAGTAAAATCCATATGGTGCTACAAGATTTACCCAGTCTGTTCAGTATTCGGGCTCCAAAAGGACTAAATCCCACTATAGCTACTTCTGCTGTTCATCTTGCACCATTATTGTTAATAATAACTTCTCAAGGCCAACAGAGTATAAACACTGATGCCATAGGAACAACTTGAATATGCTATAAGGTCCTGAGACATTTCAGTTTTTCTGGGGTATTCAAAAAGAAATATGTATTCTATGGAGTTAGACAGCTGCTTTCTTCAAAAGTTCAAGAGTTAAGGATGAAAATTGGCTACTTACTTCTATGCATATTAAAACATCTTGTAACCCTTCTGAAGATTTCTTTCCCATGGTAGAACTCCCAAAAAACACAACAATCCAATGCCCACACCTTGCCACCATGTAGCGAAAACAATTGCTTTAAAACTGATGAACTTAGCAAGGGGGTCTCATGGCTTGAAATTTTTTGTGGGTTACATTATAAAACTGAACAAGGCAATAAAATGCTCACATCTGGCTAAAGTTCAACACCACAGCCATGTATGGGTACCTGCACTAAGAACCTTTCCAGATTAATAGGAAAATACTTCTACAGGGTCTAAAACTTCCATCAGGTTTGTAATGTTAAGATCGAAAGTTAAGAAGGTCATCATATTTGTCATATTTCATTATAGTACTGGTAAGTTGACATGTACAATACCAAAAGGTCATAACACATAAATATGTTGTAGATTCTCAGTGTTTCTTTAAAATTTTTGAAGTGTTTAGACTTCATGTGCAAGAAATATAGACAGTATCATGGAATATTTATATCCAAGAAACCAGTAGTTGCTGAATCAATCCACATGTACAACAGAATTAAGATAAAATATTTTTGCCAACAGCAATATGGTTAAAACATATTGTAGCACGTAAACATCTATGTAAAAAAAACCAATCAACTCACAAGTTGTGAAGATGCTAGAATTGATCAGTATGACATGTCATCTCTCAAGAGTATGAGCATTCCCAAGTATAAGGTAGACGTGGCTCAGCTAGATCAAATCCTTTATGGGACATCTCTTTCATCAATCTTTTAGCTTCTTCAACCTGGCCAAGTTTCAGAAGACCATGTTCAACTATATAATAAGTCCACCTATTTGGCTCGCAGCCCTTTTCATGAAACTTTTTAAAGTATTCCCAAGCATAACTCATCCTAGTAATACTTAGTCTTCTCAACAAGAGATTATATGTGTACAAATCAAGAGGGAAGCATTGTCGAATAAGTTCCTCTACATTCTTAACATCTTCTCCTCCTTGCATAGAAACTAAAAAGACATGAATCAGCTTGCCCAATTTCAAGATCCCAGGTGTTAAATTCTCTAAATTTGTCAAACTTCTCCAACCATGATAGATTTCTCGAGATTTCAAAGAATGTAAAAGAATAACATTACCTATAAAGGATGATATAGGGCGACCAATTTGCTGCAGGTCATTGATTATTTTAAAAGCCAATGCATATTGCCTATTATCACAAAGTGCTTTTACTAGTTCCTCATAACACTCAATACTTGGTATTTTTTTACTCGCCCTCATCTCCCAAAATTTCTCTAGTGCTAAGTTCAGTTTACTCACTTTGCAAAGACCAATTATAATAGAATCCCACAACTTTCTATTAATCATCCTTTTCTTGGACAAATCATCAAAGAAATTTAAGGCATCAGCAATTTTATCGCTCTTTAGATAACTTTGCAACAGCAGTATATCAGATTTTATATTTGGCTTCATTTCACTACTCACCATCATATCATAGACTTGTTTAGCCAACTCAGGCCTTTTAGCATGGCCAGCTCCATCAATGAAGCAATTGTACACAATTTGGCTATGCTCATAGCGTGACAGCTGCTCATGCAGCAATCTGAAATACTGTTCCTCTGTATCATCCATTTCACACAGGTGGTGAACAACAGCCCTAAACAGTTCCAGACTGGGCTTATAACCTGCCAATTGCATGTCCATGAAAAGATTAGCAGCAACGTCCCCCTTACCTTCCTTGTAAAGTGCACGAATCAAGCTGGTATAAGTGTTCTTCCTAGCAGTTATGTTTAAACTCTTTAGGAGATTAAACAAGAACCAACCATTTTCCACTCTTTGGGACCCACACAAAGCTGGTATATGTTTGTCAATAATAGAAAAAGTCTTCTTCCCAAGACAATAAGCGTCTTCAGGAGTAGATTCTATCAAAGCATATACCTTATCAAAACTCATATCACTGAGGAGAGCTTGCATAAGACTGTTGTAGGCCATTCTATTCACAGAAAGGCCAAACTCAACACCGGAATCATATAGCTCCATTGCAGCATCTGCCAACCCTGATTTGCATAAGAAGCACAAAACACCATTCATGGTAATCTCATTAGGAATGTTTTTCTCTTTCATTTCTATCAACAAGTCCAACACATCTGCAAGTCTATTTTGCTTCAATAGGCCATACACCAATACATGATAGCTATCTAGATTAGGTACATACCCATCAACCTCTTTTTTAATCCTAAGGAACTCCAATGCCCCATCTAAATTCCCTGCCTTGACAAGGTTTTTAGTCCATATCCCATAAGCTTGCTCCATTGAAACTGCACCCAATGCCCTCACCAGTTCTACCAATTTATTAGCCCTCTCAAATTGCTTATCCCTACACAAATCATCCACCAGATTCCCCACAAGAACCCTATTCGAACCCACCTTCCCCTTTCCAAAATCTGCCATCAAACTATTGAAATACTCCTCTGCCCTATCCAAGTTATTTTGCTTGCAAAAGCTCTTCAGGATTATTGAATGTGTGACCTCATCCACAAATCCACGTAACTTCATGTGATTCACAACCATATCTGCCACATCAAAATGACCCCGTTCAACCAGGGAATTCAAAAGTACATGATAAGCAAACGCATCCAAGTCAATTCCCGCAAACCGCATTTTACCAAACACATGGAGAGCAGTCTCGATTTTACCAGCCACAGAATAGCCAATCACCAATGTGTGGTAATACCGCACTTGGTACACATATTTTTTCTGAAAATACCTATCCAAAAATTCCAGCATGAGCGACATCAATTTCTTCTTAGTAAGGATTAGGAACATAGCATGAAAAGTGGCACGAGTGTGGTAAAACCCACTCTGGCGGCCTGCCCAATCAAAAAATCTGAGACAAGCGAGCACGTCCTTTCTAGATTTCCCATACCTCAAAATATCTAGAACTAAGGACTCGGAAAGTTGAAGGTTGAAGAGGCTGAGCGTGGCATCTGCGGCAGGGCCCTCTTGGGTACTCAAAATCTCATAGATACTATCAAACACTGGATTCTTGGAGGACAAAAACCAGTCTTTGAAGGTCAAAACCAAATCGTTTCCAGGGACCAATATTGACCGAGGAGATGAGGATGAAAATGAGGATGTCGGTTGGAAGAGGTATGAAGAAACGACGAAGGGGGCCGAGCGAGATTCTGGAATGACGGTGGAGTATAAAAATGACCGGGAAAGAGGGCAGCGACAGGACCTGGTATGTATGGCATACCTAAAAGTTAGCATAATTATCAATCTGGGTTTATGAATCAGATGACAAAGAAGAGAGCTGTGGCTCAATGGACTCTGGAGCTCCAATCATGTTGTAGGTGCTGGAGGTTTCGACAGAATGTGCAGAGAGATGCGGCGGCCAATATTCCAAGCTTCAGCCCCGGCCACCGGAAGGAAGCACAGAGGGTTTAAGTTGGTTTCAGTGCTGCTCTGCCATTCCTTGATGAGATTCAATGTTGTCCGCAATAATTCTGTCTCAGCTGCTCTCAAGCTGTCCCACCTTAAACCTTCACAAAAAATAAAGAAAATGATGTTTCTTTTTTAAGAAACCATGTTAATATTCGAATAGAATGCGCTCTTATTTTTGTTAATTTGATGTTAAGAGAAATAAGGTTTTACTTTTGTCTAAATTAATAAGTAAAAAATGAATTATTTATAATTGAAACTACAAAGCCTATAAAGTCTATATCTATTATCTATTATAAAATAATAACATGTTCCCAAAAAAAGTCACTTAAAATTATCAGACGGTTCTAAATTAAGAATATCAATTTCTCATTATATATTTATGTGTTACTTTTTATTATATTAATAAAAATTTTAGGAGATCAAACCCCCAAATAAGTTGTTTACATGATGTGAAGGAATCAGGTTAAATAACTACTTTTGAAATTCCCTTATAAAAATTATCTATGTATAATTTTGTAAAATCAAATATTACATAAAAGTATATTGAATAATCCTTTTAAATCAGAAATTTTTCTATTAGAATTAGAATTATTTTAAGGGATTTTATGATACCAAATATTTTACTTTCTCTAGATAAAAATATAGGTCGTTTTAATTTTGTTCATACTTATTAAGGGTATAAAAAAATAATACATCCACTCAATCAAAATATCAAAAAACCTATAAGAAATTGGAGTAAGAAATAACTATAAGTGGAAAAGGAGCACTAAATAAATATGAAATTTTGTAAAGATCCTTATATTATGAAACAAATTTGAAGGTTTAAAACGATCTATATTATGAATCGAAGGGAGTATTATATTTTTCCTTCCTTGAATGAAAGATATTTAAAAAAAAAAAACCAATTCATCTTCCCATAAAACTTTGCATTTATCTCTTCATCATCTATAAATAATAGTTCAATAATCCACTCTCATCTACATGATTTGTTACTTTTTTTTTCCATGTTTCACCCTAAAGAATGTTTGAACTGCAAGCTACAGCTAAAGAAACCTCAAAGATTGTTTAATTTTAAATTATATGTTCTATTTATTCTTTATATATTCTTAATATTTAGTTGTAACTAATTTGTCTACCAATGAGAATACATACAAAAATATTAAGAAGAACGCAGAAAGGTTTTAGCATATGAATTTGCCATTTTTTCAAATTTGATTTTTGAGGCGTTTAATAAAAAAATGCAATATTATGAATATGTAAGTTTAAATTCATATAAATTCTTTATTTTGAAAGTTTTTATTTGTCCTCGTGAGACGAGTAAATTGACCATTTTTCTTTCCTTTCCCAATTTCTATTAGAAAATGATTTATTACGAATAAGTTGATCAAATGTTTATTAGTTTTTCGATGACTACTAGGAATTAAGATTTTTAGTTTTTCTATTAAAAAATAGTTGGTCTAAATTAACTTAGATTTTTAGTTTTACCTTTTGCCATTTTTATAATTTCTTTGAATCACATTTGGAACGATACAAGGTGGTGTGGCTTAATAGTATTTATACTAATAAAAAGATAAGAAAATAATTTATTAAAATCAAGGACAGTTTTAATTTTTTGTAAGGTCAAAATAAGATAATAAAGAGAGCGATAGGTATTTATGGTATGTTAATTTTGTGTCACTAAAAAATATTTTTAATTATTTTGTGCCTCCTAATATCAAAAAATAAAAATAAAAAAAACCCCATTACTTTAAAAATTGTTTTGAACAGAATAACTTCCTAATTTCTTCAATTGTATTTAAGTTTTTCCTCAATATTCTATCAGTTCGATTGTCTGATCAAAGATACCAAGTTTCCGTGCAGTCCCTCACTGAGAGCACCTTTCTCCAGTGTATGAAAAAAAGATATAATGGCCCATTTGGAAAGGAAAAACGGAAAAGAAGTGAAATACCCACAAAATGATCATTAAATTTGACACTTCCTGGACTTAGAAAATGCCTCATTTTGCACAATATTCCAAGATACAGATTATTAGCCAAATCTGATTTCCCTGTAATAGTATTGAATATAAATATAGCATTAAACTTGAACCTTAAGAGCTGACACTTGTAACTCAACTTCTAATTTCATAACCAGTTTCATGTAATAACTTCTTTCCCTTCTGCAGATATCAGTGCTTGAGAATCATCTTGTATCACATCTTGCTCATGTTCCTCCACCGTCAATTCTGGTTCTTCCTCTTTGTTCTCCCCAGAAGGTACAGTTATCTCGTGGAATCTTTCCTGAATCTTTGTCATGCCCTTTTCTACAGGTTCAATTGCCTGGTTTATGGTCAAAACAACATCCTTTACTACCTGTTTATACCATTGTACATGAAAAATTAGTTGAGGTTCAAAAAAGTACATGGTTATTTATTTCTTTATCTAATTTTTTTAGCTCAAAGGGAAAAGATAACAAGTAGTACTCACCTTTTGACCTCCTTCAACAACAATATCTTGAACACTTTCTTTAACACTCGTTCCAGGAGCCTCAATCTCCAGTTTTTTCTTTTCAAGAATGGCTGGTTTTTCAACATCACCTTCTTTGATCTTCAAAATTTCTTCTGTCTTCTCAGAGGTGAGCTTTCTGTAGTCAGAAACTGGCAAGAAATGATATGGTTTTTCCGAGAAGACAAAGATGTGAGCAGCAGCAGCAACAGCCATCTATTGGAACAGGAAATAGGAAATTGTTTGTCTTGCATCATTATTGTTAATAATTACTTTTTTAAGGCCAACCGGAGTATAAACAGCTATGACATTGCAACAACTTGAATATGCTGTAAGGTCCTGAGACATTTCAGTTTTTCTAGGATATTCGAAACGAAATATGTACTTCTATGGAGTTAAACAGTTGCTTTCTTCAAAAGTTCCAAGAGTTAAGGACAAAACTTGGCTACTTACTTCTATGCAGATTAAAACATCTTGTAACCCTGTCTGAAAATTTCCTTCCCTTGGTAGAACTCCTAAATAACACAACAACGCAATGCCCACACCTTGCCACCATGTAGCGAAAACAATTGCCTTGAAACTGATGAACTTTGCAAGGGGTCTTATGGCTTGAAGCTTTTTGTGGGTTACATTATAAAACTGAACAAGGCAATATAATGCCCACATCTGGCTAAAGTTCAATACTACAGCCATGTACGGATACCTGCAATTTCCGAATAATATAGGACAATACTTTGACAGTGTGTAAGTCTGTCCGTTGATCGGTAAAAGATACATACCCATAGTACCATTTAAATTCCCCATCACCATACACACCAAAGATCTCCAGTAAAAAGGCTAGAAATGCACAGAGACTCTTCAAAATCATCTGAAAGCAAAGGGATATTAGTATGCAGTATAAGTATTAGGTACTTCTCGTGTTAGACTTACATACTGTACAAGGCCAAATTTTTCAATGGTAAGCAAGTCCCTCCCCATCACACAGGGTCGTACAATGAAGTCGCAAAATCTACTGTTCTGCAACACCGGAGTCTCTGGTCTTTCTAGTAATAACCTTTTGGTTTCTTGAGATTCATCCTCAAGAAGTTTTCTTACCTCTTGCTCCCCACCTGCCAGCCAGAATAATTGCTTCGTTTATAATTATTGTAGCTTTACTAAGAAAACCAAGGAAATGAAACATGCCATGGCATTTCACTGATTACCGGTCTCTTGATGTTATTGCTGACAAAGAAACATGCATAATAACATGAAAGGCTAGGAATTTTCAATCTATTATCGACGATGAAGATAATGAATGCACAACAAATTCTGTATCCAATTTTCACAGATGTTTTGAAATTAAATGTTTTACTTACCAAGGCATGCAATCAAGTAACTACCAAAAGCATAAAGAGCAAAGGCTTCATAGCAGTTTCTTAGGATGTCACACACGAGCGACAGCTTTGGGTTCCACAAAGACAGAATCTGAAAACATTAGAGATATGGATGAATAAATCCTTGCACAGATACTAATTGTGCACTTAAAATCTGTTTTATTATCTAACTAGTCCAGAACCAAAAATTCCCAGATATCATCAATTCCAACAGATGATTTTTCTTTGCATCTTCTGATCTTCATTACTATTATTTTTCTCCCAGCATCAAAAGACTTTAGTACACGAAGATGTTGATGTAACAAACAAGAAGCCCTATTTGGCCATAAGGTTTATTATAAAATTGAAAGTTTTCGAATCTTGATTTTACCAGCAGGTCCAAATTAAAAGGCCATCTAGCTAGTTTTAAGTCAAAGATATAGGAATTAACTGTTTAAAGAAAGCAATCTTTCAGATAAAGAGATCCTCACCGACTCTGTTGCATAGACAGGAACCATGAAAAGAACTCCAACAATCCACTTCTGTTCCTGGTAAAGCAAAGAAATACAGAATTTTACCCAGCAGATCGAGTTGTCTAAACAAAGCATTTGAAGGGGTATTCTATTATTGAATATGCATCTTCTGAGGTGCATATATTGATTGCCCTCCTAGATTATTGCTTAAGGAAGAATTGTATCTGTGAACTGCAAATTCTGCAACAGCACGAGGACTGAAATACTAACCGCTGGATTGGTGTAGTATCTAAGATGCTGAAAAATCAGGAAGAGGGAGAGTACCAATGCCACCAAAACGAAACAACCGGCGACTATAACAGCTGACTGGTGGAGATCCTTATATGCACTCTGATGGTCTGTCATTTATGCTAATGCTCTTTCAGATGCATTTCAGATTTTGAACGAACTCCTTAATACCAGTTATATAAGTCCATAATCAGAAACCTGAAATATAAACAGAAAAAATTGATGACAATACAATACAAAAGTAATATGTTGTACATTTCTTTAAAAATTTCAAAGTGTTCAGACAAGTCTACTTAACTTATTCAGAAATTTAAGGTTCCGTAATATTCCACAAATTTACCATTTTCCTCAACTGAAAATTTAATTTTCCCTGTTAATATTTTATGACAATCAACATTGCACCTCTTCAATCGTTGCACTGAAATTTCATATTTTTCTTTCACATTGAGATGAATTCCTATTTCTTCTTCTCCACCATTTTTCAGAACAGAGAAATAGACGCTCCCTCTCTTCACCCCCCAAAAAAAAAAAATTTAGAGAAGAATCAGCAATTGACAAATTGTAGACTCCAGAATACATTTACAATTACAGAGCCTTTATTCATTCAAATACTGCACCAGGACGAAATAAAAATAATTTTACCTGTCAATCTCTCCTAGATTTTATTTCTTTTTTCCTTTTCCTTTTTCTTCAGTAGGTGGCTAAATTGCAAGCTTGAAGATTTGCATTAAGGTTTCGGGGTCTGCAGTTTGCTTCTTTTACAGGTAAGCTTGCAGATTTTTGACACGTTTCTGCATAATTCATTGCCATTTTTTTGGCTGCCACGTACGTCTAACCATACTGAGATACTTCAGTGTATTACCCCATCATATATTGGGCTTTTTCATATAAATGGACTATCAATTTTAATTGGACTTCTTGGGCCAATTCCTAACAGATTCTTTCCGAAAAATGTGGCACACTAGTAATAATAATAACAATAACAATAATAAAAAATTGACTCATTTTTTATTTTTTTTTTAATGTGTTTGCATTGACAATTTAATCTATTTTTTATTCAAATGAGTTGAAAGGAAAAAAATCCATTTAAAAAAGATGGAGAGAAAAACTTTAATTAAAAAAAATGTAAGAGTTATTTTGTTTTGAATGGAAAATGAATTTTTATACAAACGTACGTCTAATTGAATGAATGAATATATCTCAAATGAATGAGCTCTTCAAACACATCCTAAACTAAATATATGCTTTAACATGTTTCTTTTATCATTCTCATTCCTATCTAACTCCCTCTATTTAAACAATCTTGACACTTAAAATTAACAACTCATAAATTTATAATTACCAACTTATACACTTAAAACTAATTACTTATATATATATATATATATATATATATATTTATTTATTTATTTAAAGCTAACAACCCCATATAAATTACAGACCTTTTAAATTAAAATTAAGTTCATTACCCCAAATAAACTAGAGAGCCATCTCAAACTAGAACATTCTAAATACACATAGTAGTTGGTGGACCATTAAAATTCATACAAATTCTTTAATCTAGCTTTCCCTGTAGGAGAAGAAAGAAATTTCTATAGCGATGGAAGGAACAATAATTTAGAGAGAAAAATTATTTCTATTTCACCAAGAAT
>JAWZTD010000082.1:3394028-3436492 GCA_035221335.1 Echites panduratus
CATTTAGGTTTTTTATTTTGGTTTTCTTTTATCTTAAGTTTTTTTTTTTCACAAACTCATCAAGTTTTTTTTTTTTTTAATTTAGCCACATAGATTTTTAATTATATACATGGCACCACGTAAGCTTCAATTTTGCATTTTGGGTGCTCTATCATTATAAAAGTTCATCAATAAGTTCATTAAGAGGCGCGTGTTTGTCACTTTTGATCGGACCACCGTGTAATGGTTTAAGTGTTCAATCCCGTAAAGTTTAATGGTTAAATTGAGACATTTTTAAGTTCGATGGTCAAACTGAAAAAAACGTACAAGTTCAATGGCCACATTAGTAGTTAAGCCAAATGGAAACCATATGTCAGTTTCTGATGCTTCGTCGAAATAGTATTGCTCGTTCTGAAATGCTATATTCAAAAGCCTAAGGAGAAGCATGCAAGGAATGAACTAACAAACCCCCTTTACTATAAGGTATGCAAATCAAATCCTAGCCTCACCAATGTCTTCTATTACCAAAATTTGTATTCCCCCAGAAGAAGTTCATTATTTGTCTTTCAATTTCTTGAATTACATTGAAAGGTGGGTGCACCAAAGATAACAAATAAGTTGCTATTGCACTTTATACATGTCTGATAAGTATCAATTTATCCCCAGCTGAGAGGAATTTTCTCTAGATTCAATTGTGATTAAAGAGTATTAGCATTAAGAGATAAAGTTGATAGAGATTGTGATTAAATGTTTTAAACATGGAACATTTTGATTGTTGGTACATTTGCTCAACTTTCAGAAAAATATGTGAGGTGTTTTTGACCTTTTTAGTTCACAACTTAACAACACTTTCCTTAGTAACACATTGTTCAAATTTTCAAGAATGGTTGTATAAAACTTAGGAGCTTATAGTTTCTCTTGAAGACATAGAAACAGATACAAATTATACCGACATAGGATAAATATCTAATCCTTTGAAGGGCTATATAGATTATATTAGATAAAGATGTATGAAAATAAATTAGATAATTCTAGAACTATTTCGTCTAGAATACAGTCGAAAGTTATAGTTTCTATGACATCATATTTAAATGTCTCCTTCAATTAGAAAATTTCTAAACACTTATAGAATACAGTTTTTAAAGATTGTATAAAAGCCAGAGAGTGTTGTGTCCAAAGGGTGGTTTCCCAATGTCCCACATAGAAAAGTTAAGAGGTTTGGGCAGCTATAAAAATGCCCATCCCTTTTGAATTTTAACATAAGTTAAGTTGTTTAGTATTCTAAATTTTGAGAGGTGTAAGTTTGGAGAGGTAGATTAGAGTTAAAACTTTGGAGAGAGTTTTTAATTTTTATGTTCAAAATTTACTAGTGGATTTTCATTCCTTTGTTAAGGGGTCATGAGTAAGTCTAGTTAAAAGACGGAACAATGCAATATATTGTTTGTTCTTTATTTTATTTTATTTTTTTCCTTTAATCCATTATTATTCCTGTGGGTTGGGAAGTGGTCTTGTGGCTAACAAGTGATATTAAAGCATGGACCCTCAACAAGTGGTATCAGAACCCGATTCTGCCTTCGGGAAGAGCTTGAGTCTAGGGAGGAGCAGAAAAGGAAGATGGTGAACTAGTCTTAGTGAAGAAGTCAAGGTCGGAGAACAACAATAAGTTTTTCTACTACTATCAGTCAAGATAGATTTTGATATGAAGAATACTGGTATTCCACTATTTGATGAAAAGACAAATTTTATTATGTGGCAATGCACAATCCTTGATTACTTAGTGCAATTAGGTTTGGATATTACACTATGTGATGAAAAACCTCTAGAGATTAAAGATTCAGAATAGGACAAGATTCATAAGAAAGATGTTAGTACAATCAGAATCTCTTTCTCTCCCTAGCAAAGGTAACAATGATAAAGGAGACATCACCTAAGAAGATATGAGATATTCTAGAGAAGAATCATGCCTCGAAGACATTGACTAACCGCTTAAATATAAAGATGGATTTTTATTCACTCAAGATAACTGGGGGAGGTAATGCCATTCATCATATTAACAAATTTAATGAATTATAGTCTCGAATTGAGAATGCAAAGGAGGAGATCAAAGAGGAAGAGAATTCAGTACTCTTATTGCCTTCATTACTCAAGTCCTTCAAGCCATTAAAGCAGTCAATGCTAGTAGGTAAAAGCACAGTGCGATTGAAAGCAACCTAATTCTTGATTCGCACTTGGTTATTCGTTATATTGACTATTTCAAGGTTGCCATTGTTGATGAAGTTATATGGTAGGTTAAATGAAGCATTGCAGTTTATGTCAAACCAAGTTCCAATTGAATAGTCTTAATTTCTTATTTTAAAAGTCACCTCAACATTATCAATTCATAATTACAACCAAGAAATCATTCCCTTTTCTATCTACAACCAAAAATTGAAATCTTTCTAACCCTTCCATGGCTTCCTCCTGCTCACCCACAGGGACTTCTAGTGACTTACATGCTTTCTCCATGGCTTTTTTCTCCCCAATTGGTTTTGTATAATAGATCTCATGTGCAAGGTGGCTTGGGGGGTGGGGGATTAATAATTTGACTATTTTCCCCTCCTACAACAGAGACACGAGCAGAGCACTTGCTGTTTGGGTCAGAATCCAAGTAGAAAGTCATGGAAAGTATTACTTTGATAGCATGTAAAATGTATAGGTATTAAATTGGTTGAAAAAAGTCAAAAGTTATAACAATTAACTTTGTCCCAAACTTGATGTATTACTATGACTATTCTTTTAGGAAAAATTAATGTTTTGATTATTTTGCCCTCCTACAATGGAAGCATGCAGAGAGCACGTGCCTTTTTGGCCCAAAAAGTTATCAGAAATATTACTTTGGTAGCATGTAAATTGTCTATATATTTTATTGGTTGAAAACAAGAAGTATTACCTTGGTAGAATGTAAATTGTATATATATGATATTGGTTGAAAACAAAAACTAAAGATATGACAATTGACTTTGCTTCCAATGTTAGGTATTACTATGGTTAGTCTCTCATTTTTTTTAAAGAAGTTAAGTCCTTCGTCCGTCTGGGATTTAAGAGTTGCCTACAATAACTTGGACAACTGTGCCTAGTGTAACATTTCTTTATATATAAAATTTGTATTAGTTTAATTACAATTGGCAAAATCTTATATTTGTAATATTTTTATTTTAATAAATGGGTATTGTAGTTTTAAAATTTTTTTTGGCAAAATCTTAGTTATTCCACGTAACATAAATTTGGCAAATAGCAAGTAATGTCTTGTGTGAGATCCCTAATAACATGGATGACTGAGTATTCTCCTTTTCCATATATTTTTATATAGAAGATATATAAAGGTAGTATTACACTATTTACTATGAGAAACAAATAAAGATAATGTTAAAAATTATATATTATATACTTGTTGAAAATATAAATTGTTAATTATTTTGACACAAAAAATCTCCCTGTAAAACGATTATATTTTGAAAAAGATGGGATATAATCTTTAAATAACAAGAGGACTATATATAAAATTTTCATTTAAGAAAAAAGAAGGGAATGACAAATTGGAATTATTTAAAGAAAGTTGTCTACTCCTCTAGTCAAAGTTTGGCTTGAATCTTTGAAACTATAAATTGTCTATGATCTGAACCCAATCTCCCATGGCATTCCTGACTTTTTAAGTTTTAAGACTTTCCACTTTGAGAAAGATACACTGTGAGGATTTCCAAATATAGATATAACTTAGCACCAAAGACAGATTAGCCTCTGAAATCTGATATGCCATTCTTGTAATTATGTTTACTAAACCGGAGACCATTTCCTCATTCCACTCAACCATTGTTAAATTCTATCAGAGTTAATTCTCTTTCGCAGATCCTTTACTCGCTCCTGAGAGATCGAACCCAATGCTGATTTACTTGATCAAATTAAAACTGCAAAACCTCACCAGTATGTATGTATGTAAAATCCTTTACTCTGTTAGCCTAAGCTCTAACAGGCAAAAATTTAATACAATGTCATATATGTTGAACCCTTATCTTCTAGAAAAGTATTCAAAAGTATTCCTTGTGAGATCTAAGCAAGCAGAGTTGAGCATCAAATCTTCCGAACTCATATCCAGTCGAGCCAAGTCAAACTTGAATATTCAAATTCGACCTCGACTTATTATATAATAATAATAAATTAAAAAAAAACTCGGGTTTAAACTAGTGAACTGAACAAATCTAATATATATAATTAGGCACGACTCATATAACAATCAAGTAGTTAAATTTGAACTTGATTTTTACTTGAGTCAAATTCATATTTACAGTGAGTCAAGTTCAAATCATTCAGAAATCGTTTATCGCACCCTATTATGCATTCATGAACTTTTTTTCTTTTCGGAGTATTGATTTTAACTAGAAATTGAGTACCCCTTTTCAATTGGGGACCACATATGCAACATGAAAAAAAAAAAGTGTTCTTGAACAAGAATGGAATCATTAATTTGCCAAAACCTCTGATTATTGGGAGAGAGATCAGTCCTGAGCGTGCATGTTTAATTACAAATGTCATCCATTAATTGAATATAAATATCAATCATGGACCACAATATATAGCTGAATATGGACATTCAAGACTTCAGTTATTTGCAACAACCCTGGAAGAAAGATTGGACCAACCTTTTGTGGAGCGAGAGGATCTTGATCTCTAAATATGCGCTCCAAGCAACATATGCAGCAGGATAATTGGGTACTTACTTCGTAATTAAAAGTGTTTAATTATTTTGATGCCCCAATTAATAAAGTCTCTAATTAACCGAGATTTCAGGCCTCGATATATTTGATCATCGGACGTTGTAGTATATATTTAGAAATGGTCAGTAGTTGTTTTGTTTTGGGGAATGGGCATATGGGGGGTGGTGTGTGCACTATGATTCGTGAAACATTTCCATCGGAAGAATAAGGAAATTCCAGCAGATAGATCAGAAACAGCCAATAAATCAACTAATTAAGCATCAGCTGATCGAAGGAAAAAGAATGTTCCCAATAACCCTTGTGTACATTTTTGGCATAATAATATAATATACAGGAATCGAAACATATGGAGAAGAGAGCCAGGAGATTGTGTTGTTGACTTCTTTGACGAACACAGGTGTTTATCAGGCATCATACGATGAACATTCATCAGAATGTCGTCCACTGACACGTATGCAGGTCCACTACTCCGACAAAACCCATACCCAACTTGCCTGCCCAGTTTGATCGCTTCTATATATTTATAAAACATAGTTTTTTCTGGAACAGAAAGGAAATAACCGAATTAATGAAAATTAGTTAATATATATAGGGCCATGTGGATTAATGGACAACTTCACGTGCATGGGTGGCTTTCAGTGGCATCGGATCCCCTGGTACTGGTAAGAACTAAATTATAAGAAAAATGCGTGTAGAAATTTTGACCAAAGTTTCATGATCTTGATTCTTGATATGAGCCTCCGAGAGGAAGAAGATAACAGTGGGAGCAGGTAAAGGAAAAGGATTGAAATTCATGTGGTGGATTAGTTAGAGTATTCATTGATGCATCGTGTATAAAAAGGATAGGAGGAACTTATCATGGCAGAAAGGTTCCTTCTATATATGCTTTTGGAGGGGGCCTATATAAAGATTTTGTTGTTCCCGTGAATCATTAATATTACTGTAGTTGATCTTCATCCGTAGATACAAGATAGAAGTACTATGCTATAAATCATTCCAAGCAATGGACACATTGGAGGTGGCCGATTCCTCTTATTTGAAGTTAACCTTATTTTGCATTAGATATAATTCATGAATAAATTGTTAACATTGATAGCAACTGGTGGCTAAAAAAGATGATTAAAAAAAATTGTACATTTGATTTATATATATATATATATATATGTATGAACAAAATCGAAGCATATATATAGGTGGCATACTAGAATATATATAGGACTTAATTTTTATCCTGGAGGGAACTGGCAATGCGTTCCCTAGGGTATTCGTTTGGAAGTGAAGTCCATGCATCTTGATCAATGAGACTTCACCTTTCTTGCGAGCCGGATGGCCCTATGTACTATAGTTTAATGATTTGCAGTAATCGGAGGAGTCATAGGTTTTGATCAAATGGTTTTCTTTTTTCTTTTGGGGCACTAACACATTACAAGCATAAAACCTATTGTTTTCATGAATGCATTAATAATATTACAAATCTAGGGCTAGCCAGTGAAATATCTAACTAATGAATTAAAATTCCCTTTTGACTTGGACAGAGAAACGGACATTAAAGCATAGAAAGCTAAATTTATAAGAAGGGTAGATTAATATTTATTCCTTGTCATCACCATTTATAAATTAATTATTACCTATCATTTTGTTAAAATTAAGGTGTTATTTTTTTTCCTCATAAAATGTCCATATTTATGATTCTAATGAAACTAACTGAAAGCCCTAATAGGTTTTTAATTAACTTTATTTTGATGATAACAAATTAGTACTAATGAAAATTCAATTTTATCTATTTTAGGAAATTTTGGACTACATCAAAGTACCCTATAAAAAAGATTAATTGTGCATACAAGTACGAAGTCTTCCTGGAATTAACCTCTTAAAGAGTTTGAATACTTCAAGTTTTGAAGAATTAGATTAGTAGCTTGGTTAGGTAATAATTTTATTTCTTTATACCAAGTTTACTTTTTGATGATTCTTGCACTAGAAAATGATTTCTTAAAAATCATCATTTAAATATTTCAAAATATTTACATTCATGAAAGCATGTTTCCAAAATTTATTTATCTAAGTATTTTTGAATGGCTTTTAATGACTACGTTTTGAAATATCAAAAATATAAATGGTTTTGGTCAAACAATTTTTCTGGACATTGACCGCCCAGGTTTTGGACTGTCCAAACTTTCTGAGTCAGCCTCCAAACCCTTTACTGGAATTTTTTTTAAAAAGGGTCAAAAATTTGACATTTTTCACTTTAACTCCCAAACCCTATTTGAGTCTGAAAAACCATTCCAAAGCCATCTCTTATGCTCCAAAAACATATGAAAATATTGAAGAGAAAGAACTTCATCAAAGCTTTAAAGATTTAATCCATGCACAAGCTAGTGCTTTAAAGAATCATCAAGAGACTTGTTAAGGCTTCATTGTATTCATCTCACTCCAAAGAAAAGTGTTCCTTGTACTCATCTCAAGTCTTTACAGTTTGGCTTGTTGTATTATTGATTGTCTAGGTTTGTGACACAAAATCCTTGGAAGGGATTAAACTTGGGTTTGTAACTCTTGGATGTATTGTTGATTGATATTAGTGGATTTGGGTGAAATCTTAAGGTAAAGAACCTTAGGTAGTAGACTAGACTCACAAGGGTGAGTTGAACCACTATAAATCTTGTGTCTCTTGTTTGATTATAGCTTTCATTGCCTTATTTTGTTATATTTCATTGTATATCATTTCTTGCATTTTAAGTGGTTGATAAATTGCCAAAATAAAAATAGTTTTTAAGTTTACTAAAGGGCTTTTAATATTTGTTTTTGAAAAAGTTTATAAAAACCTGATTCAGCCCCCTTTTAGGTTTTTCACTAACTATTAATGAAAAGAGTGAGACATGAATAATGCGATAAAAAAAATTAATAAAATACCTAATAAACTGATAATAATGACATGAAAAGTGAGTTCAATTGAGTGTAAATTGTAATGAGGGAATATAACCTAAATGGTTTAAGTGCAGTTTGTAGGTCGTGAGTTCAACTCAAATTTACTCTAAATTAATCTTGATGAGTTTAAAATTATTAATGATATAATTGAGATGCGTGTAAGATTGAGTTTGTAAAACAAAAAAATAAATTTAAATTAATTATCCTTTAAAATTTGTACTTGACAACCTTTATCTCTAATTATAAGATAATATTAAGGCAAAAGTTCTTTTGAGCAAGTTGAACTTTTTTAATTTTTCTCTTCTTCTTCACATTGTCAAACTTTGGTGAATGTTTTTCACTTTGGAGCATGTTACGACATAAATAATTAATTAATAAACGTGCTGGTGAGCAGGAAAATAAAACCCTCGTAGCTTCCAGAAATAATTGGAAGTTGTAGGCATGCTTCCTTGAAATATTTATTATTCAAAACCAACCTAGTTAGGGAGTGTATTTAAGATTTCTTTTATAAAATATATTTATAAATAAAAAGTTAAGCGATTTGTGTAATATATATATATATATATATAAAAACTGAAATAATAACACAAAATGTTATTATTAAAAGATATGGAGCTCCTTTAATTTGATTATTATATAGTAATAAACAAGCATGTGTGTATCAATATAATACTAGTTTATCATTAATTATCATATCAATTCTACATTTTTTGTGGTGCAAGATCTTATCAAATTGATCCTATGCATATACATACCTTTTTTGGGAACTTGAACCATTATATATTTATATATATCCTAATTCCTACTGTTCCAGCTTGGCCCTGAAATTTCAATTACCACTAGGAGAGCTCTATTTAAAACCTTTGATAGCTCATCTTTCTTTTGGCTTTGTGATATCCTAACGGCTTTGAATCTTGCCCTCAGTATCTCCATCTTTAGTCCTTGCTGTCTCTGTGTACGAAGAGGGCTCTTCACATCAGCTTATTTCTAACAATGAAGGTGAGGAAGAGATATAATTTCTAGCTCATAATGCATGTTTTCAAGAATCAATTCATGAATTCCGATTGTGACTTAGTGCTGATAGATTAATATTGGACTTCAATCATATACTACTACTATTTTTAATTGCAGATCTTTGGTTGGATGCAAAATAAGTTGAATGGGATGCAAAAAGCCAACAGCACTATTCCAAAAACCCCGACTCGTAAGTTTATCTGATAACCATGTTTTGACTGAACTTCCATATGGTAAGGTATTTAATGCCTGCTGTTTTGAATTAAATCAGTTCCAACAATAATGAATATTTTGTTAAGAAGTTCGCTTTGAGAAAAATCATCCTCAAATATACATAAGTATATATATATATATATATATATATTATAAGATTACGGAACACACCTTATTTATTGCATTAATTAAGTTTTTGATAATCAAAGTTAATAATCAATTATATATTTTTTTTAAATTTAATTTATTAAATTTTAATTTTACTTAATTTGACTCACTAACTGCTGCATTTTGTTGCATTTGTATGAGACCGTAATCAAACTTTGAAGGGCCCCATTTTATGTTCAAAAGTAAGCTTTAAAGTAAAATTAGCATAAAGTTGGTTAATCTTTTTCAAAAGTGAAGTTAATCTTTCGCTTAGCTTAGCCCAACTTTTAGTTTAGTAGTTCAGTTTCCCTTCGAGAATTTTATAATTTTCTATTATATATGTTCTGCTGCAAGTCTAGCTTTTCCTCTGTCATTCACAGCAACAGGCATTTTGATTCATTTTAGATTTTACTGACTTTTCCATATTAATTTGGACCTTCTGAGAAACTCTGCATAAACTAAATTCTTACCAGTGTCTAACCTCTGATAGTGTTAAGCTGTCTAGAATATTTATAATAAGTCCTGCTACCAGTGGAAATTTCTTGAAATCATGGAAGGCCAATGTATAATATTGTTTTCTTTGAACATTTAGTTGACAGCAGAGAGTCAATATTTGTTGTTCTGTAGTAACTAAAGTCATTAATGTTTATACTGGATAGAAGATTTCATGGGATCACACAATTCAACCGAGTACTACAGAATATTTACTCATATCTCACTTTCTAATTATATGAAACAGATGTTCCGAAGCACGAAAGCTGCAAAGAAGAATTCAATGACTGGCCTAGTGGACTTCTTACTATTGGAACATTTGGGAATGGAGCAATGGAACAACATCCAGAGAAGCCCAATAATGTTGAAGAAAACATTTCATCTTCCTGTCAGGATTACCAGGAAGAAATTACACCAGAGGAAGTCAAAGAACTCCAGAAAGAGCTGAAGTTATTACTCCGCAGGGAGTCCTCTGTCAACTGCAATTTGACTGATGAAACACAGAAAATTGTTTATCCGCCGGAAAAATTCTTTGACTGCCTCCAGACTTTGGAAGATGACAGAAATACCGGCGGGCTTTCTGATAATTCATCAAGTAAAGATGTCCACCTCCAGGGCAGTAAAGGGAATAACATCAGAAAAAAGTCATTGACTTACCTTCTTAGGAAGACATTTCTTGGTGCTACCAGACACAAGCTCACTCCCATGTTGAGAGATCCACTTCCAGAGATAAAACTGGAGAAATCAAGATTGGAAAAGGTTTGTCTTTAAATATTCCAACAATCATAAACTGACAGACAGAATAAAACCAGATTTTTATGGTATCAGTGGTAAATTAATGGTTAACATCTGCAGATTTTGACTGCTATACTGAAAAAGAAGATCTATCCTCAAAGCCCAACTGCAAAGGTTACCACAAAAAAATTCTTAGACAAAATCAGTACCCAAAGTTCTTATCCTGATGCTCCTGCAAGGAAATGCTTGGACAACAAATATGAGTCTGAGACAGACAGCTTTGATGAAGAAATGGATAAGCTAAACGACGGAAGTAAATGGGTCAAAACAGATTCTGAATGTGAGTTCTCTGCAATCCTTTAATGCATATGTGATCTTCTTTTACTTTATAAAGCAATTTCATTACAATGAAACTTAAAAGGGTTATTTTATGGATGTAGTTATTGTCCTAGAGATCTGATTTTCCTTTTTCTGAGCAAGGTTTGACAAAAGGCAGGTAATAATAACAAAACCACCTCAATTACTAAACCTGTTCCCCCAATGCCTAAGTTGCTGACAGTGCTACTTACTGTTTATTTGTGCAGAGTTGATCTGTGATAGAATGTCAAATCAGCTTCTTAAGAGCATTTTGAGTCTGGTGATTACTTGTGATTCCAACATATTTTTATGCATTGGAGGTTTTTTGTTTTTTCTTGCTAGAAGATTTGACGGGGGCCGATTTGATTAGAACTTCTTCGACATCAACTTAAAGATGATATCTTGGGTGTGACTGTATGTATATACATATATCAATTATATTTTTCCCATGGCTAATATTGTTACCAGAAAACAAGCTGTTATTGCCATGGTTGTTTGGTTAAGAATCCTGTATTTTTCCAACCTTAATTATATGTAAGGTTGGATAAACTTGTTGATGTTGGTCATGTCTTGTCAACATGAATAAAATTGCGAAAAGAAGTACTTCTCATGCCATTTTAAACATGGTTTAACTTGATTTCCCAGTTTGTTATGGGCAGAATGATGATTTCATACATCCAGGGCAAAAAAATATAGTGTCTTTAATGAACTTAATTAACTAATGCAAAAGCCAAGGTTCTGGATTCTATTTGCTAATGAGATTCATAAAATAAAGGGGAAAGATCTGGCTATTAATGCTGCTAATTAGATTAAACTTTTAACTGGTGCAAATTCAACTCTCATCATTGCCTGATATGATTTGATATGATATGAACTGAAGAAATCATCTAAAGATTATTCAAATTGCACAGATTTTTAGCACTGAGTATTCAGTAGAAAATTGTGGAGGAAAGGCTGCTGAATGTAGATCAACATATCAACCTGTGGGAGAATGGCTAATAGAAATGCCCTTCAAACTTCCTGTGTAAGTCCACAATGTCATCTTTATTGACTAGAAAGTGACAAGAAGAAAACCAAGAAATGAATATTACTATACACACAGTTCTACAATTACAAAGAAGTGTTTACTATACAGAACGCATGTGAAGCATTTGGGAACAAGAAAACACATGAACGGAATATATCAACTTATCCAATTGATGTTAGGTGGGCCACAACAAGGAGGATTCATCTGGCCAAAGCACATTAGCCCTGGCCGAACATTCGATAGCCAAACCTCATGAAAAAGGGCTCGATTAGGCCAGAAGTTTCTACTAGGTAAGAGGTTTTGGCTAACCTACATATTGGACAGAACTGCATGCAAAAGGATTCATCTAGGCAAGAGGAATTGACCCATAACAACACAAGGATATTTTCAACTCCCCATTCCTCCATATTCATTTAATGGAAGTGCATACAAAGGAAGATTTGGTGGTCGACAAGATCATTATGGCCACCCTTTTTCTCCACTTTCTAAGTTAGGAACAACAATGGAGAAATATGGAGAATGAAAGGGAACAAGAAAGCAGCGGTCAAGGCACTCTGCTCCAACTCTTTATAAGGATCCACAAATCTGGATTCTAAGGAAAGAACCCAACGCCCAGCTATTATTCAAATTAAGGAAATGAAAGCAAAGGTGAGGATTCGGGATAAACAAAGGCTAGGGCAGCCCAAAGAGGGACCTTCAGGAGCCAAAAACTTTTGAAGGACCTTTAACTTTAGGATTACTAAAGAAGGACTTCTTCTGAAAGCTTTTCCAAAACACAGAAATTGGAAGAAGAGTTGTTCCTGGAGTAAGAAAAAATATGGTAATGATGGAATGGGCCAAACTTAACCAAAGGATGACCACGATATTGTAGAATTTACACCAGTCCAGAGATAATCTCTCGGGCAATGAAACTTTGAAAAAGAGTTACTAAAATCGTGACCCCTTGAATAAGGAGAGAGCTTGGGCTGTTGATAATTAAAGCTTATCAAGTAAATAAAGAAAGACAACAAGAACCCATCAAGAGGAGATAGGAGAGTCAAGGGATCCTCCTATTCAAAACATGAACAAGTAAAAAAATCACTTAAAGTCCTGCCTCTCACGACAGACAAGAACTCTTGAGAAGAAGAGGTAGCTGAGCAGGTCAAGGTCACCTAGAAAAGGACCTATTACTAAATCCCCCTTTGCAAGAAGGATAGTTGAGGCTCCCTTAAATCTTGATTTTGAGCTTATTGCACTACCACAACACACGGGAAAAGGGAGAGCCCAGGACCACTTGTGAAGATATGAGCATGCAATGGGGTTTATAACAGGTGACAAGGATGTAAAATGCAAAGCCTTTGCCAACACCCTGGGAGATAAGGCAACCACTTGGTTTACCAATATGAAACCAAATTTGATCAATAGTTGCACATTGCTCGAAAAAGAGTTAATGGTCAGATTTGGTATAGTTGGCACATTGGCTAAAAACCAAGTAGATTTGTTCGAAGTCAAACAGCACAAAGGGGAGAACCTTGAGACCTACATTAAAAAATTTGGCAAAATCGCCTATTTAGTACTATAACATTTTTTAATAAGTCGTTTAGGTCCATAATTTTTTTTTTACCTTTTTAAATCCTATAACTTTTTATAATTTTACCGAATAGGTCTTTTTCACCTAATTTGGTCACTTTCCGGTCGGTCAACTGGAAGACCTTTTTTTTTTTTAATGGAAGAAGGGTGTTATTGTCTTTTCATTGTCTCTTCATTTTTGCAGACGATCTCCAACTCCTTGATTCGGACTGGTGTGATTCCATATCTTCTTCTCCAATTGAAAATCTGGAGCTTCGAACAGCAGATCTAGCAGCAAACATGCTGAAAAGGGAATGCAGTGAAGATGAATCTAATTTGCTCAAGCGACTGGGATGTAAAAAAAAAAATCTTCCCGTTGAAAGACCAGAAAGTGGTCAAATCAGGTGAAAAAGACGTATTCGATAAAATTATAAAAAGTTATAGGATTTAAAAAGATAAAAAAAAAGTTATGAACCTAAACGGCTTATTAAAAAATGTTATATTACTAAATAGGCGATTTTGCCAAAAAATTTTAAGGAAATATATGATGACATAGATGGGGATAATCATGGAGGTGGCTCTGCTCTGCACTCCTTCATACGTGGAACCACGTAACTTATCTCAAGACTGAGTTTCACATAAAATCGTCTAAGTCAATTACCGAGATATTAGAGGTGGCAAGGAAGCTCGTAGCTTCCCAACAAGGTGATGTATAAATGATCTTTTTGGCTAGGTAAGGTTTTAGCTAGGTTAGAGGTTTTGGCTAGGCAAGAGGAATCATGATGTCGCTACACTACTAGAATTTGGTTATTTTGTGATAGAATTTTTTGACAGATGAGTATAATTATAAAAATTTATTGACAAAAACAAAGTTCTGAAAATTATTTTGTATAAAAAATTAACAACTATCAATAATTTTTTGACCGAAAAAATTATTCCTTCAAAAAATATTTAATTAAATAATTAAATATATTTTTTTTCTAAAATTATCTTGACAGGCATCTCTTTTCATTAAAGATTGTTTTACCACTGATACCTTTTCATCAATAATTTTGTTGATATTTTTCAAATCCCATATTGTTTCATGAAACTTTTAGAAACGAATTTATTTCTTATATAAATATACAGATTATTACTTCTATAAAAAGTAAATAATTTGACTAATTGAACTTTGTTTTTTACTAATTGAATCATTAATATATTTTTTTATATAGTTAAATTAAATTCATAGAAAATAATAAATATAATTAAAAAATTATTGATAGAAAGGTATAAGTAAAAAGTTTTCAGCAAAAAAAAAATGTCATAAAAGGATTATGCCTTAGAAAATTAAATAATAAAATAATGAATTCTTCGTCCATAATATTTGATCTAAACATCGGTCAAAAATCTTTTTTTGATAGAAATTTCTGTCTAAAATAATTATTTGTTACGAGGTTCAAAGTGATGACGTCTTTCTTTAAAAAATCTATCAAAATCATACAATTTTTGATAGATTTTTTCCGTCACAAAATAGCCAAATTCAAGTAGTGTTAGGATTCAGCCCATAATATCTCAAGGATTCGATAGAGCTACTTCATATTTCGATCAACTAGTAGGATTACATGGGATGGGAATACTTCCTCAGACTGCAGAAAAAGAACCAAGTTGTGATCTCACTAGCTAAAGAGTCCATCCTTAAACTTGAGAATGCTTGTATCATCTTTGGTAGAAGGATATTGTCAACTCCCTATTCATCCGTATTCATTTATTGGAAGTACGTACAAAGGATGATTTGGTGGCCGACAAGATCATTATAGCCACCTTATGTCTTAATATTCAGGCATCTTTCTATCAATTCAGAGGGTCAAAATCCTACAAGGGACCATTTTTTATAAATTCCCAAAAATAACAAAAATGCTACTAGTCAATTTTAGAAATAGAAGAAACCCAGCATGCTTTGGTACATTATCTTCTTCATCATCTTCCACCCTAGACTTATTTTAAGAGATAGATAATCTCTAATTTGATCGTCGAAACGTTTTCTGAAAGTGATTCTTATGATTTGTTCTTTTGCAGGCAAGTTCCATACATCTCTTATTATCTTGTTCTCGCCCTAATCGATCTCTGAAATTCCTTGTATAATCACCATGCAAACAGGTTATACTACGACCACTTATTTCAATTCTGCAAGAGGGAAGATGAAGCCAGATAATGATCTTATTACATCAACAAAATCTTCTATGGACAAAAAACTTAGATTCATGAAGAATTCAAATAATGTGGGACAATGTTGTCTGTGATCAGATTTGTCATTAATTGGATCCCTTAATGTAAAGGAATGTTAGTTAGGTTAAGACTTTAAAGACAAGCAAAAATGTCAAATTTCTTGGTTGCGATAAGAGGAATATAGTTGGCAAAAATCATAAGAGGGTTTCTGATCATATCCATGATATATATTATTAGGCTATATTACTTTTAATATATCTGCATGGCTAGGTTGTGCAGAAGTGACCTGTTGCAATCACTTCAATTGTTCTAGATCAATCATTTCTAGATTTTGCATGGATTTTGGGGCCATCATTATGATTTTGACATTTTAATATTGAACCCCTGGTGCAACTAAGACATGGAAAGCAACTATTTTGGTATTAATCATTCATTAGAATACTCAAAAAGGTGAAGAAGGGGCTCGAAAGATCATTCATTTAATTAATTATCTGCTAAAAAAAAATGCATTTCTGCATCATTGCTCCCCAAGGATTGCTTTCTAGCCTTGTCAAAATCATAATAATGATATATAATGTTGCCTTACAATTTTAATTGACCTATATGTGATCCAGCTCTTAGTTTACCTTCAAAATGGTCCTTAAAATGTGCTCTACTTGGTAATCAAGAAAAATTCTCTCCAGGCCAATTATTGCATGGAAAAGTCAACTGCATTAAAGCATGTTTTCTTTTGTCATGATACAGTGTGCCAGTCACTAATATTCTGTTATATACTTACAAATGAAGAAAAAAAAAAGAAAATGAATATTTGTAGTAATGTAATAATCGTATTCTATCACGGAGTGAATCATGGGAACTTTATTAGTAGCAAAAAGATTCCATCTTTATCGCAAACAACCACCGACCAAGAGATTTCACCAAAACCCTTTGCTTCAAGTGTTAAAACAAAATCAAAGGTTTAATTAATTAGTGTTTTCTTTAGCAGCAAAGAAGTGGTGGCTCTGGCTCCGAGCATGAAGCCCTGAACAAAAGTTGTGTTGTCTACATATATATATATATAAGAGCCCAAAGAACTTTTTGATGCAAACTCTATATAGTTTTGAGGCTCTTAATTTCTTAGGCTTTGTTTTCGAATAATCAAAAGAGAAATTGGTATTGGATATCCATGTCTTCTTCTTCAGGTTCATCAGGTCGAGATGTACTTCTTTCTGCATCTCTAGCAAGCTATCTTGACGGTAAGACTCTGTATTAATTTCTGGTTTCTGTGACATTTTCGAGTTACTGATGATCATTTTTGGTGCATAGCCCTGTTCTGTAAATTTCTTTTTCATGCTCTGTCTACCGAAGACAAGCAATTTAGCCATCTTCAGAGATCGCTTGACTGTGATCTTTTATCTGGTTTAGCATGAAGTTTACCAGCTCTTACTCAATTGCACAAGAATATCGTAACCTCAGTTTTGTTAGCCATAGAGTTTATATTACACCAGATGATTGTTTGCCCTCGTATATTTAGTTTGTCATGGATTCTATGCCTTCTGTCCAAATCTTCTAATGAAACTATGTTCTATTCATCCCTTCATTCTGTTCGCTTAATTCATTATTTATCTTCCTTTTCCCCTAATTTTAGCAATAATCTAATCAAAGAAAACAAAGACCCATCTACAATCAAGAATGCCTTTTTAAGCGTGTAAGGTGCATACTGGGAAGTGTTGGTTTTTCACAGTATGAAACTACATTTTTTTTGGCAGGAAAAGTCATTGTGATGTTACGTGACAGTAGAAAGCTACTTGGTACACTACGCTCTTTCGATCAATTCGGTAAATCTACCAACTTTTAGGTTGATATTTTCCACATACTTTTATGACTTTCTGGAAATGGTTGGAATTGAGGAATGAAGATCATGTGGTTTGGCTTTGCTCTGTTCTTATTATTTAACAGCAAATGTAGTTCTAGAAGGTGCATGTGAACGAGTAATTGTCGGAGATCTCTATAGTGACATTCCTTTGGGTCTATATGTAGTCCGCGGGGAGAATGTAGTCTTAATTGGAGAGATGGTACATGATTCTCTTCATCAGATTATAGAAGTTTAGTTGAGCAAATTTTGAGTGATTCATTCTCTCCTGTTCGTGATTTTTAAGGATCCAGGCAAGGAGGAGCTTCCAGATCATATGATTTGTGTCTCAGAAACCGAAATCAGAAGTGTAAATTTCATTCTTAGAATTTGATTTTTAAGGTTTTTTTTTTTCTTTTTTTTTTGATTGCATCCTCTTCCAGGCACTGAGGGCAGAAAGAGAAGCAACAGATCTGAAAGGTTCCATGAGGAAGAGAATGGAGTTTCTTGACATGGACTAGGGACGTCCTGTCACTCATTACTTGGTTCTGCTACTGGATACTATTACTGCTGGTTTTTAAGCAGTAAGCATAAATATGGTCACTGGTGAAATTTCAGAAATGCATTTGGTGAAAACATACAGTGATTTCTTCAGAGATTTATTAGCAAGCATAGATCCAATCATTGCTGAGAGTCTATTGGCCTATCAACAGGTTAACAAAGAACAAACCGGGATATCTTGTCACTTGGTGATTTGGACTATTGGACAGACTTGACACAAAATCACATCTGAGTACAGTTTTTTGTTCTTTTGTAATTCCTAAAGAATTCTATGGTGACATTTCCTCAATTTCAATTCTGTCCAGATATGCAACTTGTACATACAATCCTATTTGCAATCAATAATGTAATAACAAAGGCATAGATGGAACGTATCTGCATCCATCTATTTGGACTCAGCAGCCATGACTCCGGAAAGCGCCTGAAATTTTGAATTATCTTTCCCCTTACGCAACTACGAGTTTGTACTTTTATTCGCAAAGCAGTGCAGAAGTTTATCATCAAGAGAAGATGAGGTGAAAGGAGGGCCTATTATACATGCTCAAAGTGCCTAATGGAACTTCTGTGATATATTCCTTATTCAATTATTCAAACCAGAACATTAAACAAAAGTTGACATTTATGGATCTATAGAACTTCTTCAGTCTGGTAGAGTGAGATAATTGATGAGGGACTCAAAGGCGGGGAAACGTGAAATAACCTCAGATCGTTTCGCCAGCTCAAAATCCTCAAACTCGAAAGCTGGAGCACAAGTGCAGCCCACAAGAGAATAGTGTTGCTCGGAATCCCTTTGTGGAAGTTTGAAGACTTCCAAGTTATCTGAAACCTGCACATCTTTGGCCGGGAATGCACCAAACCAGACATTTGGAGGAACAGTGAATTGCACTTGTTGAAATTCATCCAAAACATCAGGTCCAAGAGAGGTCAATTTTCCAGTGCCATGCTGCTCATCTAATTCCAGCACCTGAAAGAAAAGCAGTTTTTGGTGCTTCTGAATTTATGCGGTCGAATACAAGATGCTGGTGAGATGGAAAAAAAAAAATCAAGAAAACTATTTGTACACCCGAAGCAAAATCAGTCTCTTTCTCCTATACCCTGCCAAACCCAAAAATTCTTTTTCATAAAATTCAAACTAAAGTGACTGGGTACCTACAAAATTTTCTCTGAGAAGAAATTTAGGCTACACAAGAACTGTACTAGGTATCCGACTTAGACAATGTAATATAAATCGACCCACTCAAAGACAATGTATAAACTACAGACATAAGAAAGTTGGATAGATTTGGAACAAAATGCATAATGGAAACTGATGTGCGATTCATGGATGCACTTAGAATTTATTTGAAACATACTGGTAGATAGATACGATGGCATTTTCCATGTACTTAATCTTCATACTCACATAGATAGGCTCTCCACTGTAAAAATGCCACGTTTCTGCACATGGGATTCGGTGAAGTAGAGACACACTGCCAGAAGGCAGCAAAAAGTATATGCAGGTACTAACAGGCCGAGCAACCTTGTCTGTAGACTAACTAAAATCATTATATTTTGTAAAACAGAACAATCATAAAAATGAATTAATAAGAAAAGGTGATTTTAGTTTAGCTAATTCATCTGATGAATTCATTTCTTTGGGAACAAATTGCAGACATTTACTCAAACTCCAATTGTACCCACTACATAAAGAACACAGCAGAGAAAACAATAATGCATCACCAAAAAATTGGCATTAGCTGACAGACAAAATCTCAAGTCCTTTAAGATCAAAATACTACGGGGACTGGTAGAATAACCTATTATAATCATATTCAAATGGCTTTGCCAAATATTCCTCATTAAAATACCAGACCTATTTTATTGGGAAGTAGATTGCGATAAAAAAGAATTGACATCCGAGAGGATTAGCAGATTGAAAATATCACAATTACATGCATTAATGATGCCAATTCAGAATTTCATTTTTTCCTTATCAATTCTGTAAAACCATACACACACTATTCCTTTGTTGTAATTATCCACATTTCTTGTAGCCAAAAATTCCACAACCCCTGCTAAGAGTTGTTCTTTTCCACCATTAACCTTAATATGTTCATGTCATGTCTGCAAAAAAAAGAAACTGAAAAACTTTTGCTATAACAACCCAATATATTACCAATGCAAGTTTACGGCGCTGATAGTTCCATCTTGGACAAATCGTTCAAATAAATCCACAAACATGGGTGCAAACAGCACCCTGAATAACAATAAGCGTTTTCATCATATATTTCTAGCTTACTTTTTTCTTTTTTTTTTTCCCTTTTTTGTTTTCTTTTTTTTTTTGTTTTTTTTTGTTTTGTTTTTGGTCTCTCAAAAGTTAGACCGCTTAACCAAAACCATTCGATTTCATCCTCTATTTTCCATTGACCCACTTTTAACAAATTACGGTTACACGAGCCTCACCGAGATCAACCTCTCAAATCATCTAAGCCACAGCAACAATACTTCCAAAAACTGATCTTTCTTATCATATTCATCATATAAAAATTCAATTTTTTGCCATATCACCAAAAAATATGAACGAAACAGAGATTGAAAAGACGATTACGCTCAAGACTTCCCAGGAGGCGTACAAAACAAACGAATATAAAAGTAAAGAGCTAACACTTTGTTATCAGGCAGGATCAGATGCAAGAAATAAACTAGATATGAACAGGTGAAAAGACTGATGATTAACAAATCTGAACTTACAATGAGAAGGGAGTTGGGATTTGGAGAGGAGGACGGAGGTGTCCCTCAGTGTTTCCGAGTAATACCCACCTTCGGGATGGGACTTCAGGTTGAGCTTTTCGACGATCTTGGAAGTAGTCCCCATTTTCTGTTCTCATTGGCTCTTTCCCTTCTGGCCGAACAGACTTTTTATCTATGGTGGCCGAGTTAACCCAATCCCACCTTCGATCCCGGCGTTTCATCCGGGTTTTTCAAATAGGCTTAAAATTGTCAAACCGATTAGTCACGCATTTTTTTTTTTGGAGTAAACAAAGTCGTCAGAAGACCAACTTGCCAAATAGTAATAGAAAACTAAGGACAAAATGCTGAAATAAAAAAACTAAAAACAGTTACTTAGACCTAGTTTGAAAATTTTGGGAGACAATGGAAGAAAACGGGGACGACAGATTACTTTTAAGTTTTAAGTTTACTTTAATAACACTATCCCTATAGAAATTGTTTAAAGGAAAATAAAAAATGAAAAACGATGAAGATCAGTTCAGCCTCTAATCCCACGTACGTAACATCTGGAACTCGACCGTGCAAGTTTCTCCAGTCACACCAAACTGTTACATTGAGATATGTCATGTCACCAATTACATTCAGTTCATCTTCTTTAAGAATCTAGCTAATGCAGTTTAGAGACATTCAAATTAAAATTTCCAGAAATAATACTGTCATTGATCCTGATAATAAGTTTATTAAACCCTCTGAGGTAGAAGTCAGTTAAACCCTCTGGGGAGAAGATAATTAAATCCTCTAGGAAAAAACAATCTAATTTTCAAATTTGCCATCTCTCACTATTGGGGGCAAAAATATTATTTGTTCACCCTTATCATCAACCACTACTTCTTTATTATCCAAACATCTTTTAACACTAATAATTACATTACTTAAAACTTTCAGATGTTCCTGTGGCTTCATAACTACAAACCCCTTTATATCACGAATAAGTTTCTTTCTGCCCAATCTCTAATGACCACATATACACTCCCATAATTCCCTTGACCTAGGGGCAAGAATAGTACAATCCTCAACCATCAAATCAACCTTGCCAAATCTGAATCGTCCAAAGTGTGTCAGATGTATTCCACTACAAGATTCCTTCTAAGTCATGTGAGGGCTGGGGGGGGCGGTAAACCATAATATTATAAGGATTTGCCCCCATTTAAACAGTAGATTGACACCGACGCTGAAAAACCTTGTAAATGTAGAGATTGGCAAGGAGCGTCACCCCCTTCTATAAATAGTTAATTGACGCCAGATAGAAATAATTACCTTTATTTTGAATTCAAATGTAATGCCCTGCTAAAATGTACTGCACCGCCACAATTGAGACACGTGCATTCTATCATTACACTCCCATAATTCCTTTGACCTAGAGGTAAGAATAGTTTTATTTAATCCTTCGGGGGAAAGGACAATTAAACCAATCGTGGGAAAAGATAATTAAACCCTCCGAAGGAGAAGATAGTTAAACCCTCCAGAGGAAAAGACAATCTAATTTTCTAATTTGCCACCTCTCACTATAGGGGGCAAAAATATTATTTGTTCACCCTTATCATCAACCACTACTTATTTATTGTTCAAACATCTTTAACACTAATAATTACATTACTTAAAACTTTTGGATGTTCTTGTGGCTTCATAATTACAGACCCCTTTGTACCACGAATAAGTTTCTTTCTGCACAGTCTCTAATGACCACATATGCACTCCCATAATTCCTTTGACCTAGGGGCAAGAATAGTACAGTCCTCAGCCATCAAATCAACCTTGCCAAATCTGAACCGTCCAAAGTGTGCCAGATGTATTCCACTACAAGATTCCTTCTAAGTCATGTGATGGCTGGGGGGGGCGGTAAACCATAATATTATAAGGATTTGCCCCCCCATTTAAACAGTAGATTGACACCGACGCTGCAAAACCTTGTAAATGTAGAGATTGGCAAGGAACGTCACCCCTTTCCGTAAAGAGCTAATTGACGCCAGACAGAAATAATTACCTTTATTTTGAATTCAAAAGTAATGCCCTGCTAAAATGTAATGCACCGCCACAATTGAGACACGTGCATTCTATCATTACACTCCCATAATTCCTTTGACCTAGAGGTAATAGTTTTATTAAATCCTTCGGGGAAAGGACAATTAAACCCATCGTGGGAAAAGATAATTAAACCCTCCGAAGGAGAAGATAGTTAAACCCTCAAGAGGAAAAGACAATCTAATTTTCTAATTTGCCACCTCTCACTATATAGGGAAAAAATATTATTTGTTCACCCTTATCATCAACCGCTGCTTCTTTATTGTCCGAAACATATTTAACACTAATAATTACATTATGTTTTTGTGGCTCTATAACTACAGACCCCTTTGTACCACGAATAAGTTTCTTTCTGCCCAATCTCTAATGACCACATATACACTCTCATAATTCCTTTGACCTAGGGCAAGAATAGTATAGTCCTCAGTCATCAAATCAAAATCACAATTTTGAATAGTACAAAGTGTGCCAGCTGTCTTCCGCTACAACAGTCCTTCTAATTCATCTTAGGGCTAGGGGGCAAAGGTTTTAACCGCCCCCCCCCCCCCCCAAAAATTTAAATGAGCAATGGAAAGGGCATCATTATTATACAAAGAATCTCACCAAAAACAACCAATACTTTTTATTAATTCCTAAAATACCACTGATTGTCCAATATCCTTCAGTGTCCTTCCCTTGTCGGAGTGCACCCGTTTGGACAAGGCTGATGATCTGCTTAAGGATAAAAGATTCCCTCTTGTAATCACTCCGATACTGAAGTCAGTATTCGGTTAAGTGAATTATACTGAGTGTAATGTGAGTTGGATTAGTTACCCCCTTGAAGCGTGAGAATCCTCTATTTATATTAGAGTGACGATGACATTTCTGTTAAGAAGTAAAGGTATTTGGTCAGTACGGAGTGACAATCATGCCATTCATAATGTTTAAGCCACACTTTGTGTGCTTAAGATCCCTGAGTACTAGATATGGGAGATGATAGTCACATCAGTCAATTCATGTCGTACTTGAACCTTCTTAAGATATAATATACCCTCGAACCTAAGCTCGCAAGTCAACCATAATTGCTTAGTATTTGGGAGAATCAATCTTATCGATTCTTATCTTGCCAAGTAGAACGTCAAAGGAGAGGATGGCGAAGCGGGTTTCAAGGAGGCAACATGCACGGGTTGTGAGATACTTTTGGGTTATATATCTGGCCGGTTCGTGCTTCTAGGTGGGTTGCGAGATACTTTCGGGTTTGGCCTTTCAGTAGCCCCTTGTCGCCTCTCTCCTGATCTCTAGACCGAAGGCGACGTGCCTAATTTTTCAATTTTCCTTTTCCGAATGTCGAACCATATTTTGGCATTTTATCTTCAAAAATCTTCTGGCCCTTTGAACAGTCACTTGTAAGGCGCATTGAATGCGGCACTGTTATCACAGCTTTTATATTGGTCCAGAGCATTTTGGGGTTCTCGAAAGGTTTTGTCCCAATTAATGCCACTAATGATGTCGTTTGGTTTTTTCGAGACGGTTGGCTGTTTATAAAATTAGCCGACCCCCGCCAAATTTTTGTTTACTCTTGGTATTTTCGTACAGCCATACTTCTATAGCTTTCTTAGCGTTTAGTGATCGTTATTCCGTAAAACGTTTCTCAATCTGCTTCATCTAGTCTAAGTTTCCAGATTTCCTCGAAGCGCATTGGTATATTTGTTTAAGGACGGTTTTGGTTTTGGAGTTTTTCAGGGTTTCCGACTGTTCTTCATCCTGCTCCTTTCGGACTGTAAAAAAGAGAAGGTACTGTTTGATTTTCCTTATCCTTATCCTTTTCCTTATTTCCTTTTTTGTTTGATATCATAACCTTTCTTTTTTAGGTTGAACTGTAAATGGAGTGGACTTTTGAATTTGCAGTAAGGATCCCAGATTTGAGGTTATATGAAAAAACCTCCTCGGGGGGTTTTTGGAAAGCCGTGAAAGGGATGCGAGTTGTGGTGGTGAGGAGGGGCAACGACTATAGGCTAGTTTGGAGAGAGGGACTAGTCGATAAACTGTTAATCCCTCGAGATCTAATTCTTGATCCCGCTGATCCCAGGATAGAACTAAAAGATGAGCCTCTTCTGGAATTCTATTTGCGAGAGGAGAAACATCCTGATATTGATCGATCTTTTGCAGAGATGGGGGAGATGTCTTCCTCTACTGACGAGATCTGTTCTAGCTGCGTTTTGACAGTGAAAACCAAACTAACCATGCAGAGGATGACCGAGGTGGTGGAGAAGTTTAAGATAGATAGCAGTGAGTTTGGCGCCATCTACTGCCCTCAGGTGGCCTTTGAGTCCCGAGATGACTATTCATTGGTCTTCGTAGATCAACTGGAGAACGGGTTGAAGTTTCTCATCGAGCCCTTCATAGTTGAGTTTATGGCGGCTTGCGAGGTCGCCCTTTCCCAAGTCCATCGTAATGCCATATGGGCCTTAACCTCATTCATAATCATTTGTAGGATGATGGGATTCGAGCCCACAGTTGACAATTTCAGTCATTATTTTTCGGTGACAAAGGGTAGCGTGTTGAGTGTGAAGACCCGCCCTTTCGCCCCCAAGTTGATAGATCCATTCCGGTCCAAGGTTCATAACTGGCACGAGTACTACTTTCTTTTGGAGAAGAAGGGAGGGTGGCCTTTTAGCTCAATAAGGCATCCTACATCCTCCGGCTTACAGGGACTGAAGGGGAAGCTGACGCCTCTAAAAGAGCGATTTATACAGATGGTGAAGTGGTCTTTATTTGGGAATGTGGAGGGGAAAGGACCCCAGCAATATCGCTTCCATGTGGCAGCTTTCAAGGAGAGGAACTTTGCCTTATGCTGGATTGAGAGGGGGTCATCCCTAATTTGGGGTTGGTATTTCCTCCCCACGGACTTGGGAATAGGTGGTCCATCAAGCAGGGTGCTTTGGGTCTACCTGCCCGTGTCTTTCTAGAACCAAATGTGCCCCGAGATCTGGGGGTAATCATATGAGGGCTTTTTTCCCCCACTTTTTATATATATATATATATATTTTTATAAGGATTTGAGTTTGTTTCTAACTTTCTTCTTCTCCTTTACAGAGATGGTGGCTGCCAAGAAGATTCTGGCCATGATGGAGGCTAACAGGAAGACCGCTCAAATCAAGCTCTAATCTTCACGGAACGTCCTCCCTCCTCGCCAAGTGATGAACGAGGAGAAAAGGGAGGGTCTTACCATCATCATGCCACCTCGCCCCCTCCTCACTATTAGTGAGATGGGCGTGCCCAGCCAGGAGCCCTCCGACGAGCAGATAGTCCCACGTGAGAGGAAGGGGAAGGAGGTGGTAGCCCCTCAATTGAAGAGGAGGGCTAGCCCGTCGACCGGGGGTCTGGTCTCGATTGAAATTCCCGACAGCTCGCTTCCGGAGACGGAGGTTCTAGCTTCTCGCCCCTCTCGTTCTACTCCCTCGGGAGGGATTGAGTTAGGGGTGCTACCACTGGTGAGCATGGAGCCCACCAAATCCGGTGTGGGTGAGAGTTATGTGCCCTCTTCCCAACATCGCGAGCGCCCCAGTGGCTCTATCCCGCAGTGAGAGTATGCGGACTTCCGCTTCTCTCCGGGTCCTGCCAGAATAAGGGATTTGGAGCAAGCTCTAGCGGATATCTCTCAACCCCGGAGGCTTGACTTCATGGATCCCCAGGTGGCAAAGTACCTGGGAAGGGGCATGCTAGTGTGGGCAGGTAGTGTGGAAGGCTGCAAACGGTGTGAGGAGTACTCCCGTAGCCACACCATTAACCAAATAGGAGCTCATCTTTCTGAGGTATGCGGCATTGCTTTAATTTCCTTAGATTTTCTATCCTTTAGCCTTGACGTTTTCCTTAGTTTAGGTGAGCTCTCTCCTTCTCCATTTGGATGATATGGCGAGGAAGGTGGAGAAGGAGGACGAACGTGTGCGTGCTCACTTCGCTAAACTTGAGGAGGTGAGGTCTACTTTGGAGCGCAAGTTCAACTCGTTGCAAAAGGATCTCGCCGAGGCAAACAAGGAGAAAAGGGAGCTTTCCGACCAAGGAGGTGATCGAAGCTGAAGCTCAGAAATACAAGGAGGAAAATCTCCGTCTGGGTGCCAGTCTCAAGTGCTCTCTTGGGGTCGTGGAGGAAAAAGAGAAGACCATAAAAGATTTATCCGGTCGTCTATGCTAAATGGAATGCCTGCGGGCACGCGTTAGCAAACTCAAGAAGGTGAGGGTTCGCTTGGAGTCTAGAGATTTCCAGGAGGAGATGGCTAATCGGGCGAAAGTGGAATATAGAACTTCTGAGGAGTACTAACTGGACTTAGCTCGTGAAGCATTCAAGTATTATCCGCGAGGAATGAACTACATGACCCGGATGCTTCACGACAAGGTGCCTCATCACCTGCTCTTCCTGCTCTATGATGGTTATGGCCTAAAGGCAGAAAAACCTGAAGGGTATGGCTTTGTGCCCTTTTTTACGGCGAGCTAAAATAGATCACCGAGCTGGATGAAGACGAAGGTAGGCCACTCTGGGTCCCATCTCACCTGGTGACTCTTAACTTCTTCGACCTCTAATCCTATTTGTCGCAAGAACGGGAGAGGTCGGCGAAGGGGAGGTCCCCGCCTGAAGCTACTCCTGCCATCCCCACCTCCAAAGGCATTATACTTCCCGCTTTTAGTGTAGGTGGCAATGTAAATGTAGATGTCGACCCTAAGGTTTAGGGTTTATTTTGTAATCTTCATGAATATTAATGAACTTCATTTTGTCTTCAACTGTCTTGATTTGCATTCTTAAATTTTCTGAGAGCATTCTAGTTGTTTTGCTAATTTTTAAAGATAGTGATTGATTCAAGCTACTCACGGCGGCCTTCTTCCAAAAAGTACTCACGTTTTTGTGACCTCTACTTAGATAAACGTTTGCGTTTGCGAGATCTTTTAATTGGGAAGCACATGTCGCGAGATCTTTTTTTTTTTGACTGGATTTCTACTGCAATTTTCGAATTCAGTCTACAGCTTAATAAAGAAAATCTTAAAGGAATCTTCTTGGCTCGCAGATGTCTCGCTGACAAAATCCGCCAAAGCTTGCCCGTTGATTGATTTTCTTGCGATGAAATGAACGTTGAGGGCGCTAAGCTCTATGGCCCATTTTAACATCCTTCTGGACGTATCCGGTTTGTGAAAAACTTATTTTAAGGGGGTGTTGGTATAAACATTTATCGTGTGGGAATCAAAATAGGCTCTAAGTTTTCTAGGGTAATCACCAAAGCGTAGGTCAATTTCTCTGTATTAGGGTACTGAATTTCGGCCCCTTGAAGAACTTTTCTTACAAAATAAATGGGCAATTGTCTCCCATCTTTTTCTTTGAATAATACCAAAGCCACCTCTAAGTCGGAGGCTACTATATAAAGGTATAGAATTTCACCTACACTCGTTCTCGTGAGCAAGGGTAACTCTTCAGTCCAAGAGAAGTCCTTCTTGGCCTTCTTGACCGTGCTGAAGAATGGGAGACAATTTTCCGCTAATCGAGATATAAACCTCCCTAGCGTTGCGATGCACCCTGTCAGCTTTTGTACATCCTTTGGGTATTTTGGCTCTGTCATGTTGATGATGGTCAAGATTTTCTCGGGGTTAGCTTCGATCCCTCTCTGAGTTACCATAAATCCCAAAAACTTATCGGATTCTATATCAAAGGTGCACTTGTTGGGGTTCAAATTCATGTTGAATCTATTCAGATTATTGAAGGTTTCTAGCTGGTCTTCTAGGTGATTCTCTCCTTGCTTGGTTTTGATGACTATGTCATCAACATAAGCTTCCATGTTTCGTCCGATCTGAGATTTCAATATCAGGTTCACCATCCTTTGGTATGTCGCCCCTGCATTCTTCAATCCAAATGGCATAGCGTTATAACAATACTTCCGACCACCGACCAGGAATGAAGTGTGGATCTGGTCCTCCTTCAGTAGCTTGACCTGATGATAACCAGAGAAGGCATCTAAGAAGCTAAACGTAATGTAACCGGCCGTTAAGTCCACCATGGGATCTATCCGTGGTAACGGGTAGAAATCTTTAGGACATGCTTTGTTTAGGTCGGTGAAATCCATGCACATCCTCCATTTTCCAATGGCTTTCTTCACCATTGCTACATTCGTCAACCATGTTGGGTATTTTATTTCTCAAATGAACCTAGTGTAGAGTAACTTGGAGACTTCCTCCTTTATAGCCGCTTCTTTTTCCTGGCCAAACTTTCTAGTCTTCTGTTGGATGGGTTTGAAAGTTGCGTTGTAGTTGAGATGGTGAGCGATGACTTCTTTGTCTATGCCGGGCATTTGATTGACCTCCCATGCGAAGGTACCCTTGTATTCCTGGAGGAGCTTTATTAGAGCCTGCTTTTCCTCTGCTGCCATTGAGGCTCCAATTTTTATTTTTTGGTCAGGATATGTCGGATTGACCTCCACCTCTTCATACTCGTTCTTTCCCCTCGTGGGATTCTCAGGTCTCTCGGCGATTGTCCCTAAGGATTAAAAGGGATCTGAATCTCGTTTTCTCAGCCTGAACATGAGTTGGTGTCGCAAGGTGTCTCCAGGGCGACTCACAACGGTGATGATTTGTCCCTTGTGTGGAATCTTGACCCTTTGGTGTGGGATGGAGACTACAATCTCAAAGACCGCCTGCGAGGTTACTCCAAGAATAGATTTGTATGAAGAATTTAAATCAAGCACAAGGAAGTTTACCACCTCGATTCGATTACAGTGGCTGTCTCCTAGTCGGACGCGGATGTTGATGCTCTCCTTGACATGTACCCTGTGATTGGTGAACCCTTCCAAGACTAAATTGTAGGGGGTAAGGTAGGTATCAGGGATCCCCATCTCCTTAAAGCAGGAATAGTAAAGAATGTCCCTACTAGCCAACGTATCCACTAGAATCCTCTTCACTTCCCAGGGGACCATTAGTTGATCTCGAGCATGGCTTCAATATTAAGCGGATAAGTTGCTGCTAGTGTGGGGGCTAACTCGCTTCTCTTGAAGGACATCTCTTCTTCCTCTCCAATCACTTCTACCAGTGAGTATATTTGAGTTAGCAAGTGGATTTGTCTTTGGAGCTGTGTCTTGGAGGGGATCTATTCAATTATCATATTGATGACTCGTCCTTCCTTCAAGGGCCCAGCTCGATCCTCCCTCCGCGGGGCATCCGCTTTAAACTCCTGCAAGTGTCCTCTTCTCGATAGCCTTTCAATGGCCCTTTTTAGCTGCTGACACTGTTCAGTTGCCTGACCATGGTCTCTGTGGAAGGCGCAATATTTCCCAAGGTCCCTTTTTTCTCGATTTTCAAGATTGAGAGGCCTAGGGTCCTCGACTCCAAATTTATCTTTGAGCAAGGAGATTAATTTAACCGTGGGAGTATTCAAAGGGTTAAAACTTTTAGTTTTCCTTGTTCGGTTTTTTCTCTCGAGGAATCCCTTCGGGGCGAGATGATCCTCTTGTCGCTTGGCTGGCGGGTTCCTACTTGTTGGGATGCAGCCAATTTTTTTGCCACCTCAAACATTTCAGCTATGGTCTTTGGTGGCCTTATGTGAAATTCAGCTTTCAAATATGTAGTAGTGGTACCATGGACAAACAAGGGTAGGGCGACGTCCGTGTTTATTCCGTCGATATCGTCATATACTTTCTTGAATTTCTCTATGTAACTTTCTAGACTTTCTCCGGGGTATTGCCTGATATTGAAGAGATCGCCCTGATTTTTGGCTAGGGCTCCAGCTATCTCGAATCTAGCCAGAAATTCTTTTTCTAAAGTAGACCAACTGTTAATAGACTCTGGCTTCAAGTTGGTGAACCACGTGGTTGCCTTGTCGCCCAACTTGCTAGCGAAGGCTTTGCATTTTACTGCCGCATCGTTAGTGATGACTCCCATGGCATGCTCATACCTGCATAAATGATCATGGGCAATTCCCTTGCCTGTGTATAACGGCAGGGATGGCAACTTGAAGTCAGGATTAGGGGGTGCATCTCTAATCCAATTGGCAAAAGGTGATTTGGTGATCGGTCCCCTTCTAGGGGACCTAGACCGATCCCTGAGTTTTCTTCTTTATGGCGTTGCTCCTCTTTTTGCCCGTGAAACGTAAGAGCGCCCTTGGTCTCTTTTCTTTTGTCACATCTGGTGGGATTTCTGGATTCTCCTGTCTGGCTCTTAGGAGCTCTTGGTGGTTTCCTGCTTTCTTGAACTTCGGTGGCTCGTAGCCTGGATGCCTCTTTCTTGCAACTGAATTTCCCCCGTGGCTCATGACTCTCCTGCTGAATGTTTAGCCTGGAGAGGATATCTCTCGAGGGGTGTTCTGATGGTGGGGGTAGCGGTAGCGGTACGGGTGGTGGCAGAGTATGGCCAATGGTGGCTATTTTTTGACTTAACTTAGCCTATTCCATTATCATTTTATTTTTTTCTAGGGCTATTTGCAATTCTTCCTCTAGCCTTTGTATTCTAGAAGAATCTTCGGAGGGGTGTCCCTCTGTGAGTCCCCGGTTGAAGTTCAGGGTTCTCATGAGATCTTTAGCTCCGGAGTGTTGACCCCCGAGGGCCCGAGTCTTTGCTTAGCCGAAACTCTGGCTGGGAAATTGTGATCCCGTCTTTGTACCACAGCCGGGGTGATGGGTTCGTCCCTAGGGACGATCTCCGGCTGGTCATCGCTGATAGGAAATAATGACTGTCACGACCTTTCTTGTATCACATTTTTTCCTTTTCCAAAGCTCTCCGATCGTTCTGAAGGATATGGTGCCATCGATATTGAGTAGTAAGTGTATTTTCTTCAGGGATTATGTTGAAGCGTTTCCCGGTAACGAAACCAATCTGATTGTGCAATATCCTTAAGTGTCCTTCCTTTGTCGGAGTGCACCCATTTAGACAAGGCCGATGATCTGCTTAAGGACGAAGATTCTCTCCTGTAATCACTCTGATGCTTAAGTCAGTATTCAGTTAAGTGAATTATACTGAGTGTAATGTGAGTTGGATCAGTTACCCCCTTGAAGAGTGAGGATCCTCTATTTATATTAGACTGACGATGGCATTTCTGTTAATAAGTAAAGGTATTTGGTCAGTACGGAGTGACATCATGCCGTTCACAGTGTTTAAGCCACACTTTGTGTGCTTAAGATCCCTGATTTACTGGATATAGGAGGCGCCGGTTATGGATCTTTGTGTCCGAACCCCCAATTTGGCATGCATTTAATGATAGTCACATCAATCAATTCAAGTCGTACTTGAACCTTCTTAAGATATAATACCCGCGAACCTAAGCTCGCAAGTCAACCATAATTGCTTAGTATCTGGGAGAATCGATCTTATCGATTCTCATCTTGCCAAGTAGCCCACTAGAGGGGAGGATGGCAAAGCGGGTTTCAATGAGGCAACAAGCGGTGGTTGCGAGATACTTCCAGGTTATATATCTGGTGGGTTGCGAGGTGCTTCCAGGTGGGTTGCGAGGTGCTTCCAGGTCATATATCTGGTCTTGGCCCTTCAACCACATCTATACCCAATTTTATTAAACCTTTATGGGGGAGAAGACAGTTAAACCCATTAGGGGAGAAGACAATTAAACCCTCCGGGGGAAAAGACAATCTAATTTGCCACCTCTCACGAGATCCCAAAAAGACTTCACAGTTTACGAAAAATACATAAAAAAGGCTAGGATCAAAGGGGGAATACCCTCCATTTTTTTGTGCAACCTAGACCGGTCTTCTAAGTTGTCAATAGAAAATATACCCTCTTTTTTAATTGGTGTAAGGAAAATGTAATTTTCGTTACAATTAATAAAAACATGTTCTAATTATTTACATTATTAATACTTTTTAATAATTCCTAAAACACCATATTTATACCCAATTTTATTAAACCCTCTAGGGGAAAAGACAATCTAATTTTTTGATTTTTCACCTCTCACCGGAAAGGGCAAAAATATTATTTGTTTACAACATTACCCTTGTCATCAACCACTACTTCTTTATTGTCAGAAACATCTTTAACACTAATAATTACATTCCTTAAAACATCCGAAAGTTCCTGTGGGTCCATAACTACAGACCCCTTTCTATCACGGACACCCACTTCCGGAACAGATTGGCCGGGATCCATTTCACATTCGGGTGTCCGAAAATCATTCTCACAGATATTATGATGACCTCTACTATCTTCGATTGAAGATCCAGACTCTCCAAAACCTCCAAGTAATTTATCCCTTATTCGGTCGGGTAAAGAGAGTGATAAAGACCTACCAAGCATGGGGACCACCTTAGTAGGGGCACAATTCCATACGTCCACGTTTTCGGTCGAATACTTCTTTGACAACACGTAAATAGCAGGAGGTCTCATAACGCTATCATGTAGCCTCTCACTAGTAGAATACTTTAAGTAACCCTTTATCTTACAATAAGTCATCAAACGTTTTATATTAGAATCCTCCAAACGATATTTAACGACCCAAGGAACATGCTTTCATGAACAGAGCAATAACCGTTCCCATAATAAATCAACTCACATTAACAATCTACAGGAAAAAGAAAATATGCCTATAGCGAAACATTTCCATCCAAACGGTGGTCATATACATTAACCCTAACCCTACCAGTTGCTTTGGGAGCACAAAGAGGTGAGTATTTAATCAGAATCTTATCAATCTTAACACTTTTGTTATTGTACCTCAACCTCAATTGCCCAAACAAATTAGGCAATGCCAGTTCTATAACAGCATAGTACCTTCAACAATACCCATTCTTATATCGTCGGCATCTATTAACCTAGAAAATTAGAGATACAATACATTTAATAAATCGTCTTAAAGTACAACTGACACCTTAAAGTATATTTACATTCTTTTCCACTAACAGTTGCAGATATAAGATAAAGAGCGCCCTTCTGGATACTTCCAACATTGAAGAATATTAAGTGTAACGAAATTATGAAGACATGGCAGTTACAGATATATAAGAATGGATCTCACGGTTTCACCAATATCAACAACATTAGCACATCATGTTAGTCCATCTATAAGAGACAAATGGCTGTCAAAAGATGTCGTAACAATAGAGAGCCCTTTCTTTAGTCCTCCATGCTCGCTCAATAGAACCGGACAGACTTGGAATAACAATAAATATCTGTGTGGCCATCCCCGTCGACATCACCAACTCTTGGACCCTGATTTAAGGTAATATTTTAACCCAGGGCTCTTTACAAAAAGCTAAAATCGGCATTTAATTCAAGAGAAAATATTCAAAGCCTTACCTGTCGAACAAGGTTCTTAACATGACCGGAATATATTTAATTGGGTCAACAAATGGAGGCCCATCTTTTATAGCCCAGAGGTTTCGGCCAACCTGCATATAGTGCCGAACCTCATGAAAAAGTTTCAACTAGTTTAGAGATTCCATCCAATCTGCATAATTTGCGGAACCGCATGCAAATGGATTCGACGAAGATAGAGGATTCGATTAGGTTAAAGGTTTCAGCCAGAGCAAGGACTAAAGGAGATGATTTGTATATCCTTTGGTTAAGACGAGGAGTCAGTTTCCTAGGATGGGGATATTTCCTCAATGCCCGTCGGAAAAGAACCACTTCACAAAGTTTGCTAGCCAATGTCAGTGATATATGGGTTAAGCCTTCGATTTTGGAGATGATCATATCAACTCTGAGAGAAGGATTCATAATGGAGACCTAGCACCATCAATGCCTTCCGAACCAATCATAAGAGCTCGAGCATCCAAGATGAAGAAAACCTTAATCACTTATCTTCAACGGAAGGAAGAACAACTTGATTTTAAGGCCATTTTTGAGACAAACAAGTTTGAAGATGAATGTGAGAGCCAAAGGCTATGGAATGTTGCAACTCGTGAGGGATAAATGGACTTAAGTTCATGCCTAAATTTTCTCTTGGAAGGCTGGAATAAAATGAATCAAGAAGTGTGAAATAGAAACAAAAGAGCTTGAAGAAAAACTGGAACAATCGCCACTGTCAGGGGTTTGCACTCCTCTGTCCTGCTCCAGATTAGCTGGAGTCTTTGATGAAGATTTCTAGAAGACTTCAGGTCTTCTGTCAGGTGCATTGCCCGATGCTGCTGTGGGCGCCTGAGACTCCCAAACCAGCACTGGATGAAGATAACTCCAGCTGCGATTTCAGCTTTCTTTCCATGATTTTGTTTTGTATTTCTTGCGTAGTTTTAAAGCTCTTTTGTAATTATTTTCTTGCAAGCTTATTGCTTAGGAGGGGCTGATCAAGACACTATATAAGGCCACTCTTTCGCAAGAATTATTATTATTCAAGAAACCAAATAGCGAAAGCCCTCTTTCTGCTCACTTTGTGACAAAAATTCCATTTTGTACAATTCTTATACAACTCTTCAAGGCTTCCTGTAGAATTACACTAGGGCTATCAATCACTTGGATTAAGATATTGATTAGTTTTCCTAACCAAGGGAATGGTTGATGAGAGTTGCATCTCATAGGTCATTCTAACTAATCCAAACAAACCCTAGGTGAAATCTTATCTTTAGGTGTGAGTTGTCTTCTTAGCCAAAAAGAGTCGAAGAAATCACATCATAAAGTGGTATTAGAGCTTTGGGTTCTTCATCAGTGTTTGACTATCTTTATTTGCTTTCTTGTTTGTTTGTGCCATGATCACAATTTTGCTTCTTTGAAATCATATGATCATATGTTTGTTTGTGTTGTTCTTTTTACATCTATTCTACCATCTTTCTTGTGATCAAATGTTGTGAGAATTAAGCCTAAGACAAAAAATAATTGCTAAATCTATGTGTTAAGTGTTGTGTTACTGTTCATCTTCTTCTCTGGACGTTGTCTTGGATAGATTGACCTATCTCAAACTCTTTGGCTTTTAGTTGTGGATTCTTATTGACTATTTTCTTGAATTTGTGTGATTACTTGGTATCCTTGACTAAGTGATTTTGCATTGCATGTAGTCTATAAGAACATAGAGAAGAGTTGAGAGGTAAAAGGCAAGAGTGGTGATCTTCAATTGAGTGGTAAAAGCCATTTGAAGAGTGATACAAGAGAGAAAGAGGGGCTTACTATAACAAATTTCTGTTTGAGGTTTGGAATTGTAGGAACCATGATGAACAAGGAAGCTTCTCCCTCATCACATGCTTCAAACGGGGGGGGGGGGGGCTGATCAAGGAGGACATGCCTATCTTTTGTAGAAAATGAAGAGGATGACCATGGATATTTCAAGAGAGATGGTAAGGTTAATGTCAAGAGAACTTAACAACAATATAAATGACATGAGATGGGATTTTAACTCAAGGTTAGAACAAGTGGAAGAAAGAATGAGCAGCAAGGACACAAACTCTAATCCTGTATTGTGAGACCAATTACCTCAAAGAGGAAGGGGACGAGGAAACCAACCAAGATTATCACGAGAAGGAGGCATGTGCAAGCTCAATATGATGAAGAGGAAAGCATGAATAGAGACTTTGATTATAAATGGGATGATGAGAACACAACATCATTGACAAAAACCTTGGGAGCATCAAGCTAACATACCACCTTTCTATGAAGGCGATGATCCTAATGCCTACCTTGATTATAAAAGTAGAGTTGACTCCATCTATGAATGCCATCAATTCTCAGAGGAAAAGAAGCTTAAGTTAGGCACAGTAGGGTTCATATACTGTGCCATTGTTTGGTGGGATCACCTAGTGATAGTAAGGAGATGGCAAGAAGAACCACCAATTGAAACATGGGAAGAGATAAAAAGACAATTGAGGAAGAGATTTGTGGCAAAACACTTCCAAAGAGACATTCATCACAAGCTACAAACTCTCACACAAGGGATAAAGAGTGTGGATGCCTACTACAAGAAGATGGAGAGGACTACAAATACAATTAACATTGCAGGAGAGGAACCCTAAGCTACCATGGCATGATTCTTACATGGCCTAAAAAAGGATATTGAGGACATGTTAGAATTGCAACCATATGAGGACATGGAAAAGATGGTGCAAAAGGCCATAAAGATTGAGAAGCAAGTCAAGAATAGAGGACACACTTTGGGAAGATATTTGAAGCATCAAGTTATGGCAACTCTACTTCTAAGCCACTAATCCATGGTCAAATAAGGGACAAGGCGTCGCTAAAACACCTCCCAAGGACAAAGCAACCAAGTCCAAGGTGGTGGACACCAAGGGAGGCAAGACACCTCTAAGGATGTGAAGTACTTTAAATGTCAAGGCTATGGATACTATGCTAATGAATTTATAAACAAAAGAGTCATCATTATTGAAATTGGAGTTAAAGAATCTTGTATTGAAAATGATAATGATCATAAGGAGGAAGAACGTTGTGGTGATGAGGAAGAAGATGAAAGTGATCCTAGAGAAGGGATCATAGGAGGGTAATTACCAATGGTAATTAGGAGAGCCCTTAGTGCCCAAACTAAGAAAGAGGAAAATGTACAAAGATAAAATTTGTTCCACTCTAGGTACATGATTGAGGGAAACCTATGTAGATTGATAGTTGATAGTGGAAGTTGTGTGAAAGTGGCAAGCAAAAGTACCTGGTGGACCGAGTAAAACTTCCTTACATAGACCACCCGAAGCCTTATAATTTGTTGTAGTCTATTTTGATGACATATTGGTGTATAGCAAGAGCATCGATGCCCATGTTGAACATTTGAGGATTGTGTTTGAAATACTTTGGAAAGAACAATTTTTTGCTAATTTGAAAAAGTTTTCCTTTTGTTTACCTAAAGTCATTTTTCTTTTTTACATTGTTACTCCTAATGGTATTCCTGTGCATGAAGGGAAGATCAAAGCAATCTAAGATTGGCCTACTCCTAAAAGTGCTAGTGAGGTAAGAAGTTTCCACTGGTTGGCATCCTTTTACTGAAGGTTTGTACCTAATTTCAGCACCCCCCTTAAGGAAATTATCAAGGTGAAGGTAAATTTTAATTAGGGAAAAAAACAAGAGTAATCATTTCAACTGTTAAAGTCTAAACTTGGTAGTGCCCTCATTCTTTCCATCCTAGACTTCTCAAAAGTCTTTGAGATTGAAATGTGAAGGGTATAGGGTGGGTATAGAAGTAATCCTTATGCAAGCGGGAAAGCCTGTAGCTTACTTTAATGAAAAGTTACATGGTGCTACCTTGAATTATTCTACATATGACAAAGAGCTTTTTACCTTGGTTAGGTTGTTGGAACATTGGTAACACTACCTTTAGCCAAAGGAGTTTGTCATCCAGTTGGACCATGAAGCATATCAAAGGGCAGCATAAACTAAGTAAGAGGCATACCAAATGGGTGAAGTTCATCGAGATGTTTCCCTACATCATCAAATACAAGCAAGGGAAAGATAAAAATAATAGTGGATGTGCTCTCATGAAGGTATGTTCTACTTACTACCTTTGGTGCCCGATTACTATGATTTGAATTTTTGAAAGAACTATATAAAGAAGATGATGATTTCAAAACCATGTTTGCTACATATGGAAAGGGTGCTCATGATAAGGTTTATTTGCATGATGAGAATTTGTTTAGTGAAGATAAGTTGTGTATCTTTGAGTGTTCCTTGAGAAAACTTGTTGTTATTGAAAGCCATGGTGGTGGATTAATGGGGCATTTCTGGAATAACTAAGACCTTGGCAGTTTTGAAGGAACATTTTTATTGGTAACACAAGAAAAGGATGTAGTTAGAGTATGTGAGTCTTGCATTGCATGTAAGAAGGCTAAGTCCACTTTAAAACCACATGGTTTGTATATGCCTTCACATGTTCCTATTGCTCCTTCGAAAGATGTGTCCATGGATTTTGTACTAGGGTTGCCTAGAACTAAGATGGGTAAGGACTCTATTCTTGTGGTAGTGGATAGACTTCTAAAAATGGTTCATTTCATCGCATGCTCTAAGGTAGATGATACTACTAATGTGGCAAATTTGTTTTTCAAAGAAGTAGTTAGACTTCATGGCATCCCTAGAACCATTGTTAATGACAGGATACCAAATTTCTAGGTCATTTTTGGAAGGTGTTAGGTGGAAGGTTAGGCACCAAGTTGTTGTTCTCAACTACATGTCATCTCCAAACTGATGGACAAACAGACGTAGTTAATAGAACTTTAGGAACCATGTTAAAAGCTATAATCAAAAGGAATCTAAATTCTTGTGAAGAGTGCTTACCATTTATTGAATTTGCATATAATCGATGTGTGCACTCTTCCACACATTTTTCTCCTTTTGAGTTAGTATATGGCTTTAACCACTTAACTCCATTAGATATGACCCTTTTACCTTTGAATAAGTTACAAATCTTACACGGTAAGAGGAAGGCAAATTTGGTCAAGCAACTGCATGCCAAAACAAGGGAACATATTCAATTCCAAAACCAAAGGAATATTAAAAGAAGGGTAACTTTTAAGGTCGCGGATTGGGTATGGATTAACATGAGAAAAAAAGGTTTCCTCAAGAAAGGAAGACAAAGCTTGATTCTATTATTGATGGACCTTTTTAAATTGTTGAGAAAATCGATGATAATGCCTACCGAGTCGACTTGCAAGGTAAGTATAAAATTAGTCCAACTTTCAATGTATGTTATTTGTCTCTTTTGGATGTAGATGGCGACGATTCAAGGATGAATCCTTCCAAAGGGAGGGGGTAATGATGTAGACCTAACACCATCAATGCCTTCTTGACCGATTACGAGGGCTCGAGCTTCCAAGATGAAGAAAACCCTAATAACGGATGGAAGAACAACTTGATTTTGAACCATTTCTTAGACAAAATTTGAAGATGAATGTGGGAGCCAAAGGCTATGGAATGTTGCAACTATTGAAGGATAAAAGGACTTAGGTTCCTGCCTAAATATGAAATTATAATAAAACTAGGTGTTGAAGACCGGGCATATAGACAAATTGTTTATTATTTTAGAATGTGGTCATTAAAATTGTTGGAAATATGTAAAGAAAAATAAAAATATAGATACAAAAAATAAAAGTAAGGAGTAATTATCATCCTTTCTTCTCTCTTTTTCTTTTTCTTTATTATTATTATTATTATTATTATTATTGGGCATTGAATTAATTAACCAATTTAATAGATTCCTTTAGGATTTATAGTTCTATCAGGTTTTTTTGGCCTTATCGGGTTTTTTAACCTTTTCGGCTTTTCTGACCTGATCCAGTTTTCTAACCCTATCAGGTTTTAAGTCAATCAGGATTTTGAGGAATAAAATATTTTATATATCAATTATTATTATTATTATTATTCCTTCCTGAAAATGTTATAAAATTTCTTGAACCCTTCAGGAAATTCTTCCTCTTCATTTTCTTCAAAAATTAACATTTTTTTATTTTTCCTCTTTTTTTTCCAAAAAACTTTCTTCTCCTTTTTTTTTCTTTTTCTTTATTATTATTATTATTATTATTATTATTATTATTATTATTATTATTATTCCTTTGTGAAGATGAAGAAATAATTTTGAAGAAAAAGAATAATTTTTTTTAGGAAATTATCCTTTTTATTCCCTTCTTGTTATTTTTTTCTTCTTTATTATTATTATTATTATTATTGATATATAAAATATTTTATTCCTCAAGAATCCTGATTGATGAAAAACCTGGTCGGGTAATTGAGAAACTTGATCAGGTAACAGTAAACTTGATTGGGTAATTGAGAAACCTGATCAGGTAATAGTAAACCTGATTGAGTAATTGGGAAATCTGATCATTTTTAACAGTAAACTTGATCAGGTAATTGAGAAACCTGATCAATGGGAACAGTAAACCTGATCCAGAGAGAAAACCCGATTGGGTAAAAACATGATGGAATTGTAATCTTGAAGGTGACAACATCTCCACTATGAAAAGGACCCACATGAGATAATGATGGATCCAAAATTTGATCCGGAATTTCTGGGAAAAGATAATAATTATCAAATCACTTTGGAACGAACTACGAGGCTGTGGTTCTTCTTAATACAAAAAGAAGATACGTAGGCAGTAGGAAGGATAGAGAAACATATGTATGAAAACACAAGTACAATCTATCAGTAATCTTGCCTCAAGCCATTAACACATATATGATCTTGCTTTAAGCTGGAACAAATCTGAAATTTCACTTGGAAAGCAGAGGAATCATTTCGGTTTTTACTCAATCCAAATCCCGCTCTATCAATTATTATTGTTAATAAAAAAAATATAGGAGTGCTCATCATCAAGTGAAGAGAAGAGAAAATAAAAATAAAGAAGTAGAAGAAAAATAAAGAAAGAAGATATAAGAAGAGAAGAGAATAAAGAAGAAGAGAACAAAAGAAAGAGGTAAAAGAAAAAAAGGAGAGAGAGAGAGAGAGAAAAAAAAAAGTTTTTTAACAGATGATAGAGTGTTTATAGTTTTGGTCTGTAAATTTGTATTTGGTTTCATTTTTCGATTTTCGATAAAGACTAAATTTTTGTTCTTCTTTGAATGTTTTGACATTGATACTGATAATGTAAAATTTACATTGAGCAAAAGCTGAAGAAATTCTTTAGCTTTCGGAGTAAAAGTTAAACTCCATTCAGGTTTCATGTAACCATCGGGTTTACTGTTGGGGCATTGTTCATTTCGGGTTACTGTTCGTGTTCCGGGGGTACTGTTCATTTTTTTATTTGGTTTCATTTTTCGATTTTCGATAAAGACTAAATTTTTGTTCTTCTTTGAATGTTTTGACATTGATACTGATAATGCAAATTTTACACTGAGCAAAAGCTGAAGAAATTCTTTAGCTTTTGGAGTAAAAGTTAAACTCCATTCGGGTTTCATGTAACCATCGGGTTTACTGTCGGGGCATTGTTCATTTCGGGTTACTGTTCGTGTTCCGGGGTACTGTTCATTTTCCTCTCGGGTTACTGTTTATAGCGACTTACTGTTATTGTCGAATCACTGTTAAGGTTCCAGAACAAAGAAGTAAAAAATAAGAATAAGAAAATAATAAGAGAAGAGAATAAAGAAGAAAAAAGGAAAGAAGAGAAGAAGAGGATGAGGAAAAAAAAAAGAGGATAGATGGAGAAGATTTTTTTTTTCCAATTCATGAACATGATACACTAATCCATAACCTGATACAGTAATTCTTAAAAAAAAATTTCCTGAAAACCCTTTAGCAAATTATCCTTTTTATTTCCTTCTTATTCCCTTTTTTCTTCTCTATTATTATTATTAAAAATTATGGGAGTGCTCATCATCACGTGAAGAGAAGAGAAAAAAAAAGAAGTAGAAGAAAAATAAAGAACGAAGATATAAGAAGAGAAGAGAATAAAAAAGAAAAAAGAGAAGAATAGAAAAGAAGAAGAGAAAGAGGTAAGAAAAAAAAAGAGAGACAGAGAGAAAAGAAGAGTTTTTTACCTTACTGCAGATGATAGAGTGTTTATGATTTTGGTCTGTAAATTTGTATTTGGTTTCTAATAGAGCAGGATTTGGACTGAGTAAAAACCAAAGTGATTCTTTTGCCTTCCAAGTGAAATTTTAGATTTACCACCAACTTGAAGCAAGATTGTATCTGTGTTAATGGCTTGAGGGAAGAGAGTTTTGCCGCCTACGTATCTTCCTTCAAGAATGGAAGAATCAAAGCCAACGTAGTTCGTCACTTGGAACTGTGATGCTATTTATTTAGCATTCTGACACTTTTCCTCAAGTCGTTATTGTACCCTACCTCATTTCAATAATGAGGAAAGAGCTCAAGATTCCTTTAATTTAATCATGAGGAATTTCCTACTTTAATTATGAGGATTCCTTTACTTTAACATGAGTGATAGGCTCTTTGCTCGAGGCTATTAATAACTTAATAATGGGACCTTTTCCAAAATAATGGATTCTGATATATATGTATATTCCCCAAAATCCTGATCAAGTAAACCTGATCAGGATTACTGTTGTTAAACCTGATCAAAAC
>JAWZTD010000082.1:3436592-3535171 GCA_035221335.1 Echites panduratus
AATGAGCTCATATCTTGAGAAATCAAGAGGGTATAGCAAGATACTCTACATGAGGCTCACCTATGTAAGTGGAACTGTGGCCGGTTCTAAGAGAATTTGGAGGCTAATTCTCTGATGCACTTATGAAACCAGGAATGTGTCTCAAAAGCCATATGAGCAGTTGTAATAGAACCAAGTCTGTTAATAGTCTGAATGTGTGAGAATTATTGTCTAGGTGTACATAAAGGCAAACAGTAAGCGTTATGCATACTAGTAAGCCTGTATATCCGATAATGTTTCATTAGAGAAAGTTCAAAGCTTTTGGCTACTATTCTTGATACATTTAGTCTTTGAAGCACAATTCTCTTGCTAGAAATGATTCATTTTGAATTTGGTCATTCATGTGGGGGATTGTTGGATAATACTCACATTTATGAGGAATGTGAATGGCTTTGGACTTTAAAAATCCACTTTATCTATTAACAACCGTTACCAAGAAAGAGATTCCTAGGCCATTTTCAGAGCAATATTTATTCCCAGAAAGAGCTTGGATCTTTCACTTCTTCTTTCGAAGTAGATATTGCCAGAAAAACTTTCCTTTCAGATCACTTATTTCCTTACTCAAAAGGGCATCGATGGAAAATCTGTGAAAGGAAAAGAAACAAGGAAGGAGCAGTCCAGGTTCTCTACTCTAACTTAATATGAAGATCCTCAAGTTTGGGTCCTAAGAGGAGAGCCAATCACATGTGCTACAGTCCAATGGAGAGAGGGCAGTCACAAATGCCCCAACCAGGGTCTTAGCCAACCAGAGGCTAGGGCCATCTAGGGTAAGAAATTTTTACATCCAAGATCTCAAGAGAACCCTAAACTTTAACAGTTGGCTTACTAGGGGACTTCCATATGAAAACTCTTCTGAAATACAAAAGTTAGAAGACGAGTCACTCATGGCAAACGAAAAGAACCAGGTGATGATGGAATCGCCTAAACTTAGCCAAAGAGTGGCCATGATAGGCCATACCCTGTCGTCGCCGATCCCAAAACCGTCACCATCAGGACACTCAACGAGAGACAATCAATGATCAAAGTCTTCTCCAATGTGCGCTTTTGGCCCATTAGTTTTGGAAAGAAAAGACTATGACGACATTTTTATTTGGATTGACCGAAAGGTCATTAATCAAATGTTTGAAATCGAGATAAGAAAGAATCTATATATTATTCATATAAATCATTAAACTTTTAGAAGTCTTTCTTCTAAAGATAAACTTAATAAGTTATTAGGAATTTTTATTGTATATGCTCCTTTTGACTATTCATGAATTAATTCACATATGTCATAGTAAAAAAGGACAGTGTACACAGAAAGCATATTGGTCATGTGTATAATTCTTTGCATACATTTCTCTATACATTTCTTTTGGAGATACACTTTAAGATATAAAATTTGCAATAATTTTAGTATTTTGAAATAATACTATGGAAAATCCTTTGAGTTGTGACGTTGAGCTTAGGCTTGATGAGACTTATCAAGATAAATTAAGTTCCAGTTTTGTATTAATTCAAGATTGAGATCTAAAGACTAAGCTGGTTAATTTGTCCATAGTAAAGAAAAGTATAAAGAATAGTGGGAGAACATTTATTTGTATTTAGTTCAAGAACATATGATGTTTGTTGACATCTATGATAGATACTTGATAGGTACATACAAGAATATATGTCCTATATTCTAATAATGTAGAATTAAGAGATGAGAATTGTTTCTTTGAATCTCTATTAATATTTTAATCTCTATATTTTAAAAACGATCCTTATTGTAGTGGGAGCTTTCCATAATTCTAATAAGTAATTCGACAAAGTCTTTTGACATCAAAATCGAATAATTCAGAATAGGAAACCACTAGTGACAATAAGAGTTTTCGTTGATGCTATTTACAAGATGTTGATTTTAGTAATAAGTATATTGTGTCTTAGGACTTGATTGGATCTAGTATCTCTTTTATTTATACAAGTAGATTCAGTATGATTACCAAAAAAGTCAATAATACATATCTTGTAAAACATTTAGTCTTTCAATAGACTAGCGTTAGAAGTCTTATATATATTTAAATGTAGATGCACCTTGAGAGAGTAAGAGATTAATGATTGTTATAAATGACATTCTCTGTCTGAAAGAGAGTAATGTCAACAGATAAAGAGTCTACCAGCCATAAGGATGTTGTCAAGACTGTTTTGATTATAAATTAGTAATACTCTGTGTGTGAGATTGAAAGAATTAGACATATCGAACAGAATTAAATTTACTAGATATCACATATTCATGACAAATTGACATATAAGTAAAACATAATCAATCCAAATAACATAAGTTCAAATGTTTAGACTGTGATATTTCGTTTTGTGTTTCATTACACGAGAAAAGGAAAAGGAATTATGTGAATTAGGTTATGATTGCTTTGCAATTTGAAAATTAACAAATCATGTTTTACAACTAACTAATATTAGTCAAACTCTTGTGTGGGGTAGTTTAACAATTGATTGGGTATATATAATGAGGTGCTTTGCAAGTTAACAAAGATTATATATAATCATTTGTTTGTCAGATTCATAAAATTTGTAAGTTTTCGAGGAGATAGGAATCGATATTAAATCCTTTATGGATTTATACTATCCTATTTGGAATAAGCAATTACAAATATTCGTTCCACTTGTTACATATCAGAGTAGCAACATTAAAAGTGATTGTAGAGGAATTTTTCCTCAGATGTTATTCACAAAATTATTTTTAAAAAATCCTTAGTACTTGATCACCGATGGTTACAAATAATAAGAGTAACTAAGGATTCTAATTAAGAAAGAATGAATGCACTCCTAGTATTGGTTCTAGCAGAATTTTTCTTAGTATCTATAAACAGTTAAATGTTTTATAGCATTCAAATAACAGGATGAGAAAGAATTGGATAGATATTTACAGAGCATTATGATCCAAGATATCTCAAAAGGCTATGCACAAAAGAGTTGCTTAGTATCTCTCATCAATTAGTCTGGTAGAGATATTCATGGATTCTCTTTGCTATTGAATGTCTTTATGTTCATTCAGATAGTTGTAAGAGAAATGAAATTACTAGATAGTTTTATTTGAGTGAGATTCCTAGAATCTTTTAATGATTTTATGTAATAGTTCATTTCATAGAGACGTTGGAAGTGTTGAGTGTTTTTGAGAGTATTGAGATTATTGTATGAGCTATGAAATGAGTAGATAGTCCTATTTGTGCAAGTGGGAGTTTGTTGGGATTTATGTCCAAAGAGACTATCTTATTTTGAAATACTATGTAAAAGTTACAATCTTTATACATATTAGTATAACGTTCAATAAGGTCCAATTTTATTTAAATATTGGATCTGTGTGTTGGGAAGTTCAACATAGTAAGATATGGATCACGAGAAATTTAAATCATAAGGAATTAGTTCTTTTAATGGAATTGTGCTTTCCACTAAACAAAGGTCATAATACATTAGTCTCTTTTAAGTATGGTGACTTACCTTTAGTCTTTGGGTAGTGCTCCCAAACTATTTGTGTTAGCAAATTCTGTCTGTATAGAACAAGACCATTTAACAATTAGACTCTAAAGGTACTATCGAAGAAGAGATAACTAATATCACTGTGGGTACATGAGTATGGGTTGGTGGTCTAGCGAAGCTAATTCCATGTGCTTTGATATGCTATATGTGAGATCACATAGCAGAGATCAATAGCCTTGTATGTAGATACTAGGAGTTAGCTAGTTAAGACAAACCTATTCAATAGGGTCTCTATGCCATTTCATTACTCAAGGCCTCAGTAGTACAATTGTTATTGCACTAAATATTTTTCTATCGAGTATTCATTATGATTCAATGGTAAAAGAACTAAATACCTAAGGATGGTAGATGTCATTGAGAAAGGTAATAGTACAGAAGCCTTACACTTAATAATGGGTGTTACATAGAAGGGAAATGTGTCAATTCACCTATAGGTCAAAGACAAAGGGTTGAGATTTATCTCAATAAACCTTCTGTTTTTACAGCAATGTATAATGGAGTACAACATCTTCTTATAGTGATAATAAAAGGTGTTTAGAATAACTAAGTATATTACTACTATGTCGTAAGCGTATTCAATAGGGTATTCTGTTCATTTTAAATCAATTCCTTCATGCACAATAGGGCTAATTTATTATGAGGGAATTGATTTTATTCTAGATAGCATTAATAATTAATTATGGATTTTAATTAACCCTTAGAATTAATTATTTGGGTTTGAATAAAATTAGTTAGTTATTTTATTTAGTCTTATAATTAATTTGGACTTACGTCCATGAGATTAATTATTGATGGGTTAAGAACAAAAATAAATATTGTGCTTTAATTAAATGGTCAAAAAAATTCATCATCCTTACCAAGGAACAATTTCTCATTATAAAACACTTGTTCACAAGATTGCAACAAGCTTTCTCCAAGAATCGTAGGCTTCTTTTTCATTTGTAGTCCTAAAATATGCATTTTACACACGATAACCAAGAATCTAGGACTATCATAACTCACAAAATTTAGTTCTTAACTCTCAAATTTCAAAAATTCAATGAATTCATCGTTCTTGGAACAATCTAGAACACATAGAGTGTCCACTCTAGTCAAGTAATCATGTGAATCATAAGCTTTAAATTGTCTAGCAAGATTCATATAAAAAGATATACAATCCAAGTAGTCATTTTGCTATCAAAATCATGAAGCTTTGCAACATCCATTAAGGTAAACTTATCAACATGACATGCTTCTTCACCGAGAATCTCCAATAAGAAATTAACCCTAGCAAGCATAGACTTTCTCTTTTTAGGAATCATAATGAAGTACATTTCAAACAAGATAATCAAGCATTCTAGATCAACAATAAATATGCACAAAAGACCACAAAGATACTCAAAGAGGCAAGGCTCCTTCATTGCCTCGGGGTCCCATAACAAGAGCTAGAACTTCACTAAGAAAGGATTTCATCAGCTTCTTGCAAAAGAAATAAGAAGATTTAGACTTTGAAGCTACCATCAATAAGGATAAACTTTGTAGAGATCAAAATGAAACAAGATTATGGAATGTTCTAACAATCATGGGAAGCTTAGAGAATTATTCGATCATGCTTTCAACTAGGCATTGCTGAGGACAAAGCTTTGAGAAATACTTGGGAAAAATCTTGCAAAAAGAAGGCAACTACAATGAGGAGAAACTTGATCAAAATAAGGAGACATCAAAACCTTGGAATGAAGCTTCAATAGAAGGGTTGAAAAACTCCTTTCCATGCCAAGAATACTTCCAAGATGAAAAGGAAACAAAACCACATAACAGGGGGATCGAAAGGAGCCAAAAAGATGAAGGATACATGGAGGAATCCAACCAAACTGCACCTGCCACAAACCAGCCGACGCCTAACGATATCCAACCATTTTCAGCACCAATTCCAGTAGCAGTTGGTGCAAGGTCCAGTGCTAAGCCTGGAACCAGACATTAGGAAAAGGAAGAGCAGCCGATGCCGAATGGCTCTTGCCTAGCATCGGACATGCCATTTTCCCGTAACGATCACCTTTCGTTTTCCTTAGTATTTAACTGGCTTTTTCCATAAGTTTAAGGGTGTTTTATGTCTTTATCACCCTAGAACGTTTGAATTAGGTTTTGGATGTTTCCCTACTATAAATACTCTGTTTGTATTCCTAATTAGCTAATGTTTAATTGAAAACATCATTCCTCTTTTGAGAGAAAATTGTGCAAGATCAAATTTAGGGTTTCTTCATGAACAAGTTAGGGTTCTTGAGAAACTACTTTGATACTTTCTAGACTTTGGTTTAGTTTGTAGAATAGTCTTTAAATTCATTCAATTGGTTTAGGTAATCTAATTCCTAGGTCAATCTAAACACTAAACATGAACTAATTGATGAAATTCTTAGGAACATGCTTTGTGATAGAATCCAAAGGATTGAGCCATTGATATAAGAAACTTCACTTCCAAAGAATCACATCATTTTGGTATCAAAGCGTAAAGGCTGTCATAAAGAGGTTTAACTATCCTTTTATTTTCTTTCATGTGTTTGTGTGCTAAGATCATGTTTCTTCTTTGAATTCTCATGATCTTGTGATTGTTTTTATTTTGTTCTTTTAAATCTATCATACTCTATCTTTTGTGATCAATTATTATGTGGATCTAGCCTAAGGACAAAAACAAGTGTTGATTCAATTGTGTTTTGTGTTTGTGATTTCTTCTTCTATCTATATACAAGAGAAAACTAAAAAAAAATAAAACAAAAGCAAAGAAAAGAAGAGAGAAAAAATAGAGCATAATAAAAATTCTAAAGAAAAGTGAAAAGAATTTCTAAAATCTGTGAAAAATTGTTGAGTTCTTGGTTGATTTGATCAATAGAATGTTGGAGTGTGGCCGTGGAACAAAATTGAAGTTGATTTGATATTGTTTGAAGTACAATTGAGATCATATGAATGGGAATTGACATTACAGAGAAATATTTATCACAAAAAAAAAATCTTTGACCTCAATGTATATGATTAAATGCCATTCATCCATATCCTTTGAACTTCCCAAATATTTGATCAAAGCTTTCTTGGTTGACCTTTTTCTTGGCATTCTACACTCTTTGATTCTATTATTGGTTGCTTAAACTAGTTGATTGAGTTTGTAGACACTTTGCTTGGGTGGATTGCAGAGTTTCAATAGAGAATAAGAACCATTAAAAAGCTCAAAGAGAGGGAAAAGGCTGAGTAGTGAGATCACTTGAGAAGTAAGAATTATTTGAGAGATATACAAGAGTGACAAGGTGAGAGGTTTAATACAATAGTCCTGTTTTCTTAATTGTTCATTGTGTAGGAAATATGTCAAAATGAGCTGTTACTTCTTCTAATGCTTTGAATATGTGAAAGAACAAGAATGAGTTAGCTTATGTTGTTGAGAAATTGGAACAACTATCTTGCAATATGGTTGAGCTGATTAGAAAGATGGAAACAGTGAAAGATATGGTGAACACCATTGAAGTCTCTCCTCATCCATATATGAGGAATCCTCAGCCACAAAGAGGAAGAGGAAAAAGAGGACCATTTCAAAGAGGACAACAAATGGGAAGAATGATCCAAGAACAATTAGATGAAGTTGCTCAAGAAGATGAATGTGAACAACATGAATAAGAGCCAAAGGAGCAAAGAGATAAAAATGTGAGCTTGGGAGCTATCAAGTTGACCACACCACAATTCAAGATAGATTATGATTTGTAAGCCTACCTTGCTTGGGAAAGTAAATGTTGAATATATCTTTGATTGCTATGAATATCTAGAGGCCAAGAAGGTAAAGCTTGCTATTATGGAATTCAAGGGTTATGCCTTGACTTGGTGGGATTAATTGATGATTTCTTAGAGAAGAGCTAACAAAGCACCTATTGCCACATGGAATGAGCTCAAGGGTGTCATGAGAGCAAGATTTGTACCAGCATTTTACCATAGGGAACTTTACCAAAGACTCCAAACATTGTCTCAAGGAACCAAGAGTGTTGATGAGTACAACGAGGAAGTGGATGTGGCCATGATGAGAGTCAACATTATGGAAGATGATGAGGTGACAATTGTGAGGTTTCTTTGTGGTTTGAATAGAGAAATAGTTGAGAGAGTGGAGCTTCAACATTACCAATCTTTACAAGAATTGGTACATATAGCCATGAAGGTTGAGAAAGAGCACTTTTGGGAGATCTTACAATTCATCAAGTCACATGTCTTCTACCACCAAAACCTCTAATATATGGCCAAGAAATTATCAAGGGGGATCAAAATTTCAGGCCAAGGAGGAGGCAAGGGAGCCAAAGTTCCAAGATAACAAAACTCCTCGAGGTGATAAAGGAAAGGGCTAACTAGAACCCTTCAAAGGTATTGAAATTCAATATCACAAATTTAAGGGTTATGGAAATTATGCCAATCAATATCCCAACAAGGGGAACATCATTACTAGAAGGGGCTTTGTAGAATTCGCTAGTGAGTGAGAAGAAGAAGAAAACTTGAATCAAGGTGAACATGAATGGGGAGGTGAAGAAGAAGGGAAAGGAGATTTTGAAGAGTTGAACTTGCCAACTTTGTGATAAGGAGAGTGCTTAGCACCCAAACTAAGCAAGAAGAAGAAAGGATGCTCATAGGGAAAAGTATTCCACACTAGATGTTAGATCAATGGTAATGTGTGTAGCATGATCATTGATAGTTGGAGTTGTGTCAATGTGGCTAACCAATATTTAGTTGAGAAGATGAAGCTGCCATGTATTGCACATCCAAGGCCTTATAAGCTCAAATGGTTGAATGACAACGGAGAGATAAAAGTGGGCAAACAAGTAAGAATTCCCTTCTCCATTGGCAAATACCATGATGAGATGCTTTGTGATATTGTACGCAAGCTTCATACATACTACTTGGTAGGCCATGGCAATTTGGCAGAAAAATGGTGTTTGATGGGCACAAAAACATATATACTCTTGAAAAAGATGGGGGAAAGGTCAAATTGAATTCCTTGTTACCACATCAAGCTTACATTGATCAAAAGACCATGATGGACAACATGAAGTTGTGCCATGAGAGTCTTGAAAGCAAAGAACATGAGGGAAAAACAAAAGAAAGAGAGAAATCAAGAAAAGAAAAAGGAAAGGGAAAAGAGAAAGAGAAAAGGAAAAGAAAGAAAGAGATATGAAGAGTGAAAACAAAATGAGTTTCATTGCAAAGAAAGAAAGGTTATAAGTGCTTGTTTGAGCTTGAAACCAATGGTTTTGCTTATGTACAAATATACTTTGCTTTCTAGTTCTTTAGATGATACTTTTCTGGAAGTTAACCCTTCTTTGCCTAGTGAAATTTACTCTCTTTTACAGGAATATGAAGATGTTTTTCCAGATGAATTGCCACAAGAGCTGCCACCCATGAGAGAAATCGAGCATCAAATAGGAGCCCTTTTGCCAAACAAAGCTACTTATAGAACCAACCCATTAGAGAACTAAAACGAAAAGTGGAAGATTTGTTAGCCAAAGGCTATGTAAGGGAGAGTTTAAGTCCTTGTGCTGTGTCGGTTCTATTGGTACCTAAAAAGGACTGAACTTGGAGAATGTGCATTGATTGTTGATCTATAAACAAGATCAAGGTAAAGTATAGTTTTCCAATCCCTAGGCTAGATGACATGTTGGATGAATTAAGTGGTAGTCAATGTTTTACAAAAATTGATTTGAAAAATGGATACCACCGAATTTGCATGAAAGAAAGGGATGAATGGAAAGCTGCTTTTAAAACCAAGTATGGATTGTATGTATGCTTTGTGATCCATTTAGAATAACTAATGCCCTTAGCATGTTTATGAGATTAATGAACCATGTTCTTAGGGATTGCATTGGGAAGTTTGCCGTAGTACTTTGACGACATCTTAATTTATAGCAAAAATGTAGAAGAGCATGTTGATCATTTGGCAGTTGTTTTTACTATCGTTAGAAGAGAACAATTGTATGCTAATGTGTAGAAATGTTCTTTTTGTTTACAAAAGGCTACATTCTTTGGTTATGTTGTATTTTCTAATGGTGTTCAAGTGGATGAGGAGAAGGCCAAAGCCATCAAGGAGTGGACAACTCCAAAGCGTGTAAGTGAGGTAAGAAGTTTTCACAGGCTAGCTTCATTCTATAGGAGGCCTGTTCCTAACTTTAGCTCTAAAGCTACCCCTCTTACAAAGTGACAAAGGCAAGGGTTAAGTTTAGTTAGGCAAGTGAGCAAGAAAATGCTTTTCAGTTGCTGAAATCTAAACTTGCATGTGCACTTATCTTATCTCTACCCAATTTTTCTAAAGTTTTTTATATAGAGTGTGATGCATTGGGGGTGGGAATTGGGTTGTTCTCATGCAAGATAGAAAACCAATTGCTTACTTTTGCGAAAAGTTCAATGGTGCTACATTGAATTACTCAACTTATGACAAGGAACTTTTTGCTTTGGTTAGGTCTCTAGAGCAGTGGCAGCATTATCTATGACCAAAAGAATTTGTCTTCATACCGACCGTGAGTTACTAAACGATTTGAAAGGGTAAACTAAGCTAAGCAAGAGGCATGCCAAATGGGTTGAATTCATTGAAATATTCCCTTACTTCATCAAATATAAGCAAGTAAGGAAAATGTGGTGTGGATGCACTTTTGAGAAGGTATTAATCTCTACTCTTGAGGCTAAGTTGCTTGGATTTGAATTTGTAAAGGACTTGTGTGATGGTGATGATGATTTCAAAAATGTAATTGTTGCTTATGCTAAAAAGGAGCTTTTGAAAAATGTCATTTGCATGAAGGTTTCTTGTTTAATAAAAACAAGTTGTGTGCCTAAATGTTCTCTAAGGAAATTACTTGTGCTTGAGAGTCATGGGGGTGGTCTAATGGGTCATTTTGGCATAGATAAGACTTTAGAAACCCTCAAGGAACATTTCTTTTGGCCACACAAGAAAATGGATGTGATAAAAGTTTGTGAGAATTGTGTTGTGCCTAAAAAGGCTAAATTTACCATTAAACCACATGGTCTTTACATGCCTTTGCTTATACCTAATGCATCTTGGGAAGACATTTCTATAGATTTTTTATTAGGTTTGCCTAGGTCTATTAAAAGAATGGATTCTATTTTTATGGTTATTGATAGATTATCCAAAATGACTCATTTCATTGCTTGTTCTAAGGTAGATGATGGATCTCATATAGTTGAATTGTTTTTCAAACAGGTTGTTTGATTGCATGGTATTCTAAGAACCATTGTTAGTGATAGAGATGTCAAGTTCTTAAGCTACTTTGGAAGGGTTTGTGGAAAAAATTGGGGACTAAGTTGATTTTCTCAACTACTTGTCATCCCCAAACCGATTTCCAGTAGTAAGTAGTAAATAGAACTTTGTTAAGGACTATAATCAAGAGAAATCTAAAATCATGGGAAGAATGCTGACCTTCTATTGAATTTGCTTTCAATAGATGTATTCATTCATCTACACATTATTCTCAATTTGAATTGGTTTATGGTTTTAATCTCTTAAGTCCTCTTGATTTAACACCTCTACCATTGAATGAGATTCATAGTTTAGATGGAGCCAAGAAAGCTAAATTGAAGGAACTACATGCTAAAGGAAGGGAAGACATCAAGTTGCACAACCAAAAATATGCTCATCAACACAATAAGGGGAGAAGAATGATGAATTTTGAAGTGGGAGATTAGGTTTGGGTGCATTTAAAAAATTAACGTTTTCCTCAAAACAGAAAATCCGAACTTGGTCCATCGGGTGACGGACCATTCCAAATCATCGAAAAGATCAACGACAATGCCTACAAAGTGGATTTGCAAGGTAAGTACAATGTAAGTTCAACTTTCAATGTATGTGACTTTTCTATTTAATGTAGATGAAGTCGATTTGAGAAAAAATCCTTTTGAAGATTCGGAGAGTGATAGAGATAATTCTCCTTCAATGCCTCAAGGTCTTATAACAAGGGCTCTAGCTTCATAGCTAAGAAAGGCTTTCATCAACTTCTTGCAAAAGAAGGAAAAGAGTCAGACTTTGAAGCTACCATCAATAACGATAAACTTTGTAGAGATCAAGATGCAACAAGACTATGGAATGTTCTAACCATCATGGGAGGCTTAGAGAATAATTCAATCATGGTTTCAAGTGGAGGTTGTGGTGGATAAAGCTTTAAGAAATACATGGGAAAAATCTTGCAAAAAGATATCAACTACAATGACTAGAAACTTGATCAAAACAAGGAGACATCAAATCCTTGGAATGGAGCTTCAATGGATGGGTTGGAAAACTTCTTTCCATGCCAAGAATACTTCCAAGATGATAAGGAAACAAAACCACATGATAGGGGGATCGAAAGGAGCCAAAAAGATGAAGGATATATGGAGGAATCCAAGCATTCAGCACCTGCCACAAACCAGCCTGTGCCGAACAACATCTAACGATTTTCAGCACCAATTTCAGTAGCAGTCCGGTGCTAAGCCAGGAACCGGACAGGAGGAAAAGGAATAGCAGCCGAAGAGCTCCTGCTTGGCATCGGACATGCCATTTTCCCGTAACAATCACCTTTTGTTTTCCTTAGTATTTAAGTGTCTTTTTGGATAAGTTTAAGGGTGTTTTATGTCTTTATCACCCTAGAACGTTTGAACTAGGTTTTGGATGTTTCCCTACTATAAATACTCTGTAATTTGTATTCCTCATTAGCTAACGTTTAATTGAAAACATCATTAATCTTTTGAGAGAAAATTGTGCAAGATCAAATTGAGGGTTTTTTCATGAATAAGTTAGGGTTCTTGAGAAACCACTTTGGTTTAGTTTGTAGAATTGTCTTTAAATTCATTAAATTGGTTTATTTAATCTAGTTCCTAGGTCAATCTAAATACTGAACATGAACTAATTGATGAAAATCTTGGAAACATACTTTGTGTAGAATCCAAAGGATTGAGCTATTGATATAAGAAAATTCAGTTCCAATGAATCACATTAGATACACTTTGTTATCAAAAAATGTAATATCAAAGATCCACAATACTTGATCATCCAAGACAAATTTTGAAAGTCTATTCATGTGAATTTCAAATTTGTGCTCCCTCATGCACTTCAAGTAATTCAAAGCATAAGAATGAATCGTCATATACTCACCATGAAATTCAAGGATCAATAAGTCATATATATAATTCATAGGCATTAAAAAATTAATTTCCATCTAACAAAGACTCATTATGCTTAAAGAATTCTCTATATAAAACTTGTATAGAAACATCAAGCACATAGTCACAAACATGCTCTTTCACAGATGATTCCATAGCGAGCTCAAGATGTAGCATATCATTGAAAAAAGTTCTTAGAAATATACATCTTTTTTCCATGCTCAATCTCATTTCTACAATCATATTCTTGCACACAAGACTCCTTAACAAATTCAAAATCCATAAAAACTATAATAAGACTTATAGAAGTACAAGACATACTTTCTCCAGGCAAGGAGTCATTATGCTCAAGAAGTTGAAAAATAGCATCTTGTTTGTAAACATCATAAGAATTTCCAAAGTCATGCTTCACCAAAGACAACATTTTTTTTATGCTCAAAATTCAGCGATTTATCACCGCGTGTAGATATGAGACTATACCACTTTCACATCTCACTCATTACCAATTTGTCCTTGCCCTCTTTGAGCTTGTTTAAGCCTTCAAAATATTGTAACATAGACAGGGAATCATTAGCATAAGAATGGTCAATGTTAAAATTGGGTATAAAAATCTCTTTGTTAAACTTGAAGATCAAAACAGTATCATTTTCTCTTTCTTCCTCACAAAAATTCACTTTTTGTTCACTCATTATTTTTACCTTATTTTCATATTTCTCATTTTCGTTTCTATCTGGTTCTTTTTTCTTCTCACTTTCATTTTCCCCCCTTGTTCTTGCCTCTCAAGATCTTTTTCATTCTCATAATTCTTTTCACTCTTGTATTTCCTTTCATTTCATTTTCTTCCTCAAGTGGAATTTCCTCTTTGTTTTCTTGTGGCTCTATCTTCTTTTCTTTCATTCCCTCTTCATCATGTTTCACTTGCATATTTTCAACTTCCCTTTCAACAAGTGGCACATATTCATTTTCTCCTTTTACTTCACTTAAACTCTCTTGGCATTGTTCCCTTTCATCAACTTCTTGTGGCTTCACTTCACTTTCCAATTCATTGGTTGTTGTAATATGAACCTTTTTGCACAAAAAGTTCTCCTAAGTTGGGCACTATGAAACATTATGTATATATCCTTTAAACAAGCAGCGTTCGAAATCTACAGTTCTAGAGGGTTGCACTAGTGTCTCACCAATAATTCCATCATTACAAGAAATTAGGTCATATACGACAACACTTTTTACTACCGTCGCAAATGGTAGTTTTATACTATAGGAGCAGTCGGATATAAGCCAAAATAGTCCAAAAAAAGTTATTTAGCATCCTTGGATGCAATGTACTAGTCATGGGTTTGAATCCCTACCCTTGTTAATTTTCAAAATCATTTTTTACTTTCCCTCCGCTTCCAATTTTGATTTTTCACTTTCCCTTCCTAATATAATATTCTCTTATATCTAATATTATATTTTAAATAACATAATATTCTTTTCTCTCAATTTTTCAAAACCATGGGTTTTGTTTATTTTTTCACTTTCCCTACATAATATATATAAATATATATATATATATATATATTATATTCTTGTTTATATCTAAGAGGTCATAGGATCAATTTTTTCTCTTTTAATTATTTTACCAAACATTTATATATCAATATTTTACAATAAAAGTTGTATTTTCACCTAATGTTTTAATCGTCTTCCCTCCATATTTTTTGTTTAACCTTTCATTTTTCCTCCATTTCTATTTTGTAATTCCTTCACTTAAATTTCCATCCATGTAATATATATGTGTACAATATTCTCTTTTTATTTATATATATATATGTAATATAATATTTTTGGACTAATAATTAATAACTTTCTTTAGACTCATTTTTGGGTTTTTTTGTAATCTTTTTAAAATTGGACCGGAGTCAAACCTGATTTTGGTAAAGAGGTTAAAGTCAGATGGATTTATATTTTTTATATTTATTTAAAATAAATAATATATCATATATAAGTTTAGATAATTTGAATATATTTATTAGAATATGAATATAACAAAGAAATTTTTGTTGACACACTGTTTGAAGCTTTTGAAACTTTTCTTCCAACTTGTCGGAGTGTGTTCGAATCCTAACTTCCCCAAATTCAAATTCTTTTAATTATATACTTTTAAAAAAACTATTTCAAATGACTTTCCCTCCACTTTTTTTTTTTCACGTCCACAATTTTGATTTTTTTTAATTAAATACTTAAAAAAAAGAAAAAAAACTATTTTGAATGACTTTCCTTAAACTTTCAATTTTGTTTTTTTCGCCTTCAATATTTTAAATCACATAATATTTTTCTAATCTTATTTGACAAGTAATATTTTGCTTAATTGGTTGTTTTTCTTTGTTTATATATAAGTAATATTGTTTAAGTGGTTAAACAGTCTTATTTATATCAAGAGGTCATAAGTTCAAGTTTTTCCCTTTGATTCTCTTGCATGCATTTATATATCAATACTTTATAATAAAATTTTTAGTCTTCACATAATTATAATTACCAATGTTATATAATTAAAACGTTTCTACCTATCTCACTTACACGTATATGCATGTATATATTTGTTTAATTATAATGTTAGAAACACTTTTAGAATATCTATATTTTTATTATTTAAGCCAAATGAATTAATGTTAAGAGTAAGATTTGAATCTTTTTACTTTTTACTTAAACTTAAACTCTTAAACCAACTCAAATCAACCTTTGGCTTTAAAATGGAAATTAAGAATTTAATTGTTTGTAATCTTCTCTTTTTTAATATAATACTATTAGTCTTATAATTAAAATAAATTATATAAGTTTTAATATATATGTACAATATTCTCTTTTATTTATATATATATATATATATATATAAACGTAGAGTATTCTCTATATATATATATATTTATTTAAATATATAGGTACAAGTTTCAACCAGGTACAATTCGATCTTAACGTCTCTGCCTATCTAGTTCAATGTTTGGTCTAATTTTATAGATGTTGACATAACCACTAAATCAACTTAATTTTTGATACTATATTTTTATGTTTTTCAAAATTTAATAATTCATCTATCTTAATCATCCCAAGTTTAAAAACTTAAACATCTAAATTAAACTACACTTCATTAACACAAAGGAAATGATATTGCAATATTTACATATGAACTAAGTTAAACCTTTACTTTTTTTTATTTGTGCAAGTCAAAATAAGATATTGAATTTGGAAGGAAAAAAAAGCATATTAATAAGAATATGACAATCATAATATAGCACTAGAGATTATGATACATATAAATTACCTGTTAAGTGACCATTAGGGATATGATAGTTCATCAATAACATTTATATATATATATATATATATAGAGAGAGAGAGAATAATTTAACAAACAAAGAGTTTTGAGGGAAATATATGTATTTTAAAGTTTGAAAATTTTAAATTAAGATATTTTTAAAATTTATAACATAATAATAAATAATATATCTAGAATTACACATCACAAAATAATAATTAAAAAATAAAAATAAAATTTGGAAGCGGGAAAGTAAAATCCACCACCAACTTGAACTTTTCTCCCCTTATTTATTTTTTTTTTCTTACCCACCCAAACCTAATTTCCTAATTCCATTCTAAATGTCACCATCTTCCTCTCTTCAACCCACTTCTTTCTTCTCTCTGAGTCTCTACTTCCCCCTCCCAAACACTTCACTTCTTTTCCCCTAGTTTTTCCAATGTTTTCTTAAAGCACAAACCCAAATTTTCAAGATGGGTTTCATTATCTCAGTCTTCATTTGCCCTAGCCAAGTCATAATGGAAGGATTTCAAATGAGTTCAGGAGCAATTGAGGAATTTTGCCAGTAATTGGTGTCGTTGTTGCAATAAGGCAACCATCATGTACTCCTGTCTTGAAGCATCTGGTACCACATTTCTGGTAGCAGTAACTAAAAGCAGCAAGGGAGATGGTTTTGCAACTGGCAGAGCCTGATAGTTTCAACCACAACCAAGGAAAAGAGGATTAGAGCAACAACGACGATCTTCATTTCAAAAAGGAAAACTGACTTATTCGAAAATTTGTAGAAGTAGAACTTCTGGAGGTGGTAATTAGTTTCTCATTCGGAAATGCCTTTATATTTTTTTTATTTTCCTTTAAGTTTCTTAGATGAAATGGTGCATCATAACTGACATGGACATTAACATGCTTCCATTTACTTTAATTTTTTAAATGGTGGATTCTATAGTGAGATGATGGTGCCATGTACAGATCATGGTGCTTTAATTTTTTAAGTGGTGTACTTTTAAAAAACTGACCAAATTAAGTATAATACACTATATGATTTAAAAAGGTCCATGTGGACTCAATAATTTTTATTCAAATATTATTTACAGTATTATAAAATTCAAATTAAAAAATTTTAGTGGACCTATTTTAGGTCCATGTGAACCTTATAATTTTGTAAAAAATAATTTGTATCTTATTACCACTGAATTTGGACAAAATCAGAATATATAGATGCATATGGACCTGTTAGGTATCAAAATTTGCTCCAAAAAAAAAAAACTCTACATGTGAATACTTTGTTTCAAGATTTTCATCCTACTATCCGAAAGCATAAAAATTTCCATTTCTTCTGAAAATTTGTCTAAATAAGGGCCCTTTTCTCTAAATGGGAACATGTGTCCCTCCAACCGGACTTATTTGTTCAACCCTTGTCTCAACAATCTATTTGAGTCTCTCTCCAAAATTTCTGACCCACAATTTCTACAACTAAAGAAGAAATGCGAGGTTGAAACTTCAAGGGAAAATGAGTAAAGAAGACCCCCTTATTTGTCTATCCATAATTTTTTTTTTTTTTTTGCTTTTCTTTTACTTCCAACACAAATTGTAGCTTAAAATGATGTTTAGTTAATGTTTTTTTCCATTATTTCTATGTGGGAAACTTCATGTTTGTTGAAAATGGCATCTGGGAATGCCTCAGAGTCCTTCTATTATGGGAAGAAACTCAGCTCCCGCTTAACCCATTTTTTATAAAGCAAATTTACCCCAAACCTTCTGAAGATAATATTATAGATTAAGAGTTATTGTTGATTTTGTGTCTCTAAATGATTTTTTTATTATTACATAATTTAGATATGTATTTTTTGACCTCTCTATGTGGAATCTAGAAATGTTTACAATATGATGTTGTAGAAATTTGGAGAGAAATTGTACTCTAGAAGCTACAATTACTCACCATCTGCAAGAAATGGCTAAATTGATTGAAGTTGCCTAAGGTGGTTCATTTTGGGAAGAGTTTAGCAAGATATTGACTGATCATAACAAGGCATTGCAGATGCTCAGTGACATTTTGATGCATATGGACAGATATGCTCAAGTTTTGTGTTTATTGTAAGCAGGATGTGCTTGTCTTGGTCATTTTTTATATTGCTTTTTAGAGGATTATATTGCTTTTTGTAGATTATATGTAAATCCAACTTTATAAGACTGCTACAAGACTGTCGCATATAAGTAGAGTGTATATGACAGTTCAAGGGCCATCGTATATAACTTGAGTATATACGACGGCTAACATTATATACAATGGTCCTAACCGTAGCAAAAAAAAATTTTATATGATAGCCTATACAACGGCCATGTAACAAAAAGTTCTTAGCCACGGTGTCGGATAAAAAGTAAATGCGATGGTCTTTTCTTCATCAAATTTTTGTTTGTCACACCTCCATTTGCAACGGCCCAAAGGCAGTCTTATATACCTTTGTTTTTTGGTAGTGCATGAATCTTAACTGATGAGTTTTGGAATTTGAGTCTAAATTGGTATGGAAGAATTGACATTAGTTATTATATAACAAGAGAGTGATGTCCAGCATTCTTTTTTAGATGAGACTATGAAATGTGTGGTCATGCTCAAATCAGATGATATGATATATTTATCTTATTCATTTTAGTTAGCCTACTCGAAACCAAGAATTGAGAGATTAAACTTTAAGAGTATGATATGTTTCATGGCTAAGGTTTAATTATGACTTTTTGGACAAAGAGATTAGGACATTTATGTCTATCACAACAAATTATGTCTTGTCATCCACATTCTCATTAACTGGATTATAATGTTATGTTGTCAGACATTGCTTATTGTGCATGACATTAAAAGGTATATTACTAATATTGCAAAGACCTATCAGGTCACACATTTAGAACATATTGTTTAAACAAGAAATCTCTAGTTTAGGGACCTAAACATAATTAGTTAAAAATATTTAAGCCAAATTACCAATAGAAAAAAGAATAAATTCTATTGAAAGTTAATTGTGGTTAAAAACTATTATTTGCAAGGTTCATTGAACCTGGACAATTTGAATATCAGAAGGCTTTCTATTAAGCTGGGATCATCCTAAAGACTTCCACAAGGGCTTCTAGAATTTTCCTATTTTACTCTTCCTATTCTATAAGATAGTGTGAGTAGGAAAAATGAGAGAACATAAAGCGAAAAGAAAAATGAGAGAGAGAAAAATTATTCACGTTTGAATCTAGTTGTTCAATCTTGTATATCCCTTGTACTTGTTCGTGAACATCAAGATAAAACGTTGTTTATGTGAATAGATTGAAGCAGAGATCAGAGATCACTACTGGTGACTTCGAGCTGACCACTCATGCCTATTCAATATCCAAAATTGCAAAAAGGTAGTTTCTGCAATCCTCTTTAGGATTCTCACAGATTGGTACTTGGAGGAGGTCTATTTGTGAGCTTTCTTCAGTTACAAGTTATAGAAGTTTTGTGGGAAAGCTCCTTTTTCTTACACATATCAAGCCTGCCATTACATATGTTGTACACCAAATTGTGTCCAAGAATATTAAATCAATTCTTTGATTCTCCCACTTTAGCTCACCTTTAGGTTGCTCATCATCTACTAAGACCTCAAACATTCTCCAGGTCTTGGTCTTTTCTATTCGGCTTCTCACTCTTTAACTTTGCTACATGCATATTTCGATGTGGATTGGGGTGTGTTAACAGAACTAGAAGATCAATAACTAGCTATTGTTTCTTATTTGGGGGAGGACTAATAACTTAGAAATCTATAAATCAAACCTCAGTTTCCAAAAGCTCTATTGAATTTGCATATAGAGCTATGACCATGAAAATTGTTGAGCCACAATGGGTCTCGCGTCTTGGCTGATTTGTAGCATCCTTGCACAACCAAACTCTATTTTATGATAACAATGCAGCCATACACATTATCGAGAATCACGTTTTACATGAAAGAACCAAACACATTGAAAACCATTGCCAATTGCATAAGAAGTTATTTTGTTCTAGTCTTTACTTGATTGCCTAGGTTATCCATTTATTGAAAGTTTAACATAAAAAAGCATTAAAGTGCCAAATCAGTATAAACCACCACATCAATAAATGATAACCAAAGTAATACTTCTATTTGAGTAGATATACATGTAACACCTTTTCTGAATCTGACTTCCACTCAAATAAAATATACCCTCTTCCTTAAATTTACTCTTAATATAATTAACTAAACTTTGTGCATCACATTTCTCAATGGGAGTTTTTCTTTTAAAAATCATGTAATGGACATTTTTCTATTCAACCCCAAATTTAGAAATACCACCACTTTTTTTGGATAAAGAAAAATTACACTAGATAAAGATATTCCAAGATTTACAAATGATTCCAAAAGTATTTGATTAACTTTACTCTTAAAATAATTAACTAAACTTTGTGTATCACCTTTATCAGTGGGAGTTTTTCTTTTAAAAATATGTTTTGGACACTTTTCTCCTCAACCCCAAATTTAGAAATACCATAATTTTTTTTAGATAAAAGAAAATTACATTTAGTCTTTACTTGATTGCCTTAGTTATCCATTTATGTTCAGTTTAACATGAACGAAGCATTAAAGTGCCAGATCAGTAGTATAAAGAAGCCACCTCATCAACAAATGATAACCAAACTAATACTTCTATTTGAGTAGATATACATATAACACCTTATCTGAATCTAACTTCATGCTCAAATAAAATATACCCTCTTCCTTAACTTCCTCTTAAAATAATTAACTAAACTTTGTGCATCACCTTTCTCAGTGGGAGTTTTTCTCTTAAAAATCATGTGATGGACATCTTTCACCTTAACCCCAAATTCATATATACCAACAGTTTTTTTGGATGAAAGAAAAATTACACTAGATAAAGATATTCCACGATTAAGTATTGCCCCGAGGTTCAGAACTTGATAAATTGATCTCTCAGATCTTAACAAATGCTTCTCATATTTCTCATCAACTTCGTGATTATGATCTTTACAAGTACTTTATTTTCCATGCACCTTCTTCTTCAATTGTAATGGTCACCATTGCATTCTAAGGAACCAGGCAAATTAAGCACTTATTTAACTCAAAAGTTAATCATTCTAGGCTTAGATATCATTTTTCCATTCCAGCATTCTACCAAATGCCTGTCAAATGGTTTCTTAATTTTCAAAAAGTAAAAGAGCAGCAATAAATTTACAGATGCTTAAAAGGAAAGGGATATATATAGAGAAGTGTTTAGGTTGATAAAACAAACGCTCAAGAACACAACTGAGAGATATGAATAAGGGAGTTTCATTCAATGAAAAATTGGTTTACACCTGTACATTATCAGCTATATATATACATCCAAGAAGTTGACTAAATAAAGACAGCTGTACAAAATAACTAACTAATTACATAACTTCCCAATACACTTTTTTTTAATGTGTCTGCTTGACTTGGTCTTCATCACTTGTAACATCCCCCCTCAAGCCAGACTTTGTGAACAAATTTTGCAGAGGAAACTCCTTCAGGATGTTATGAAATGGTCCACGATGCAAAGCCTTTGTAAAAATGTCTGCTAATTGATGACTTGATCTGATAGGCAGTGGCTTAGTTATCCCTTTCTGATACTTCTCTCTAATGAAATGACAATCAAGTTCTATATGTTTTGTTCTTTCATGGAAGGCTGGGTTCTCAACAATGTAAATTGCAGCTTTATTATCACAATATAATGGTACAGCTTTCTCATGTTCTACCTTCAATTCAGCTAAGAGATACAACAACCATTGCACCTCACATGTAGTATGTGCCATAGCTCTATATTCAGCTTCAGCAGAGCTACGAGATATTGTGGTCTGCTTCTTTGCTTTCCAAGCCAATAAAGAACCTCCTAAGAAAATACAGTAACCTGTAACAGATTTTCTTGTTTCAACACATCCTCCCCAATCTGAATCAGAAAAAGTCTGTAGCTCTAATGTATTATCAGTTGCATAAAAAAGCCCCAAGCCAATTGTACTCTTGAGATATCTTAACAGATGATGTGTTGCCTTTAAATGAGTTTCAGTAGGTGCATCAAGGTATTGGCTAAGCTGTTGTACAGTGAAGCTAATATCTGGCCTAGTGTTGGTTAAATACAACAGCTTACCAATCAACTTTCTATACAAAGTTTTGTCTACTAGAGGTGTTGAATCTCCATAACTCAATTTTACCGTTACTTCCATAGGAGTCCCAAAGTATATTTTCTCTGACATAGGTTTAAGCCTTCTTTGTTTCTAGCAACTTCCAATCCCAAAAAGTATTTCAGTTGTCCCAAATCTTTAATTTTAAACTTCTGATGTAAGAAGTTTTTAATTTCCTCAATATCCTCCAGATTATTCCCTGTCAATATAACATCATCCACATATACAAGCAAGGCTATGAATCTGTCAGAAGATTGTCTAACAAACAAGCTGTGATCACTATTTGTTTGCTGAAAACCTTGTTCAAGTAAAGCCTCTGTAAGTTTTGCATTCCATTCTCTACTAGCTTGCTTTAATCCATATAAAGATTTTCTTAGTTTGCAGACCTGTTGACATGCAGTGTTGGTATTATTTTGTACTTCAGTAGATCCTTTTAGCAAATCATAACCCATAGGCATCTCCATATATATATCTTCATGTAAATCACCATATAAAAAGGCATTGTTAATGTCTAGCTGTTGCAAATACCAGCCTGAAGACACAGCAATACTTAAAAGAGTTCTAACAGTTACCATCTTAGCCACCGGTGAGAATGTATCCAGGTAATCTACTCCCCCTGCTGTGTATACCCTATTGCAACCAATCTAGCCTTAAATCTTTCAAGAGCGCCATCAGCATGTAACTTAACTTTGTAAACAGACTTACACCCAATAGGAACTTTTCCAGGAGGAAGAGGAACAATATCCCAAGAATGATTCAAGGCTAACGCCTCCAGTTCTTTTAACATGGCGTCACACCAGCCAGGTTCCAACACAGCCTCATGAAATGAATGTGGTTCAACATATGCATTGACATTAATAATAATGGATTTATGACTGGGTGCCAAATTATCATATGAGAGAACCTGATGAATGGAAGAGTGAGGAGATTTAGATGGAAAAGTGTCACAAACATAATCTGAGAGATAGGAAGGAGGTTTTGAGCTTCTAGTTGATCTCCTAAGGAGGCGAAGTGAAGGCATAGAAGATGACGAAGGTGTAGTAGTATAAATAGGACTATGGACTAATGAAGGTAAGAAATCATCGAAAGACGAATAGGGAGAAGAATCAGTACAAGGAGAAAATGAAGGTAAAGAAGGTGAGATACTAGGAAGAAAGATGTCTAAATACATAAAAGGAAATATGGCTTCATGGAATATACAATTCCTAGATGTAATGGTCTGTTTAGTATGAAGATTTAAAAGGAGAAATCCTTTAGAATGATCAGGAATGTATAAATAGACACAGGCATGACCCCTAGGAGAAAATTTGTGTTTATGATCATCAACATTGCAGCTATAAACCAAGCAGCCAAAAACTTTAAAGGATGAGTAATTAGGAGAACGATTGTAGAGCTTAGAGTAAGGAGACACAGAATTTAAGATGGGACTAGAATGATAATTGATGATTTTCACTACTTAGGTAACAGCATATGTCCAATAAGACAAAGGTAAGTGTGATTGAAAAAGAAGTGACTGAGCAACATTAAGAATATGCTAATGTTTACGCTCTACTATACCATTTTGTTGTGGAGTATAGACGCAAGAAGTTTCATGTTTAATGCCATGTTGAGTATAGAAAGAAGGCATATTAAACTCAGCACCATTATCACTACGAATGGTCTTGACAGAAACAGAGAAATGATTATGAATATAGATACAAAAATCTTTAAGAAATTGTCTAGTACCAGATTTGGATTTCATCAAGAAAATCCATGTAAACCGACTAAAATCATCAACAACAGTGAGGAAATATTTGTGACCATGAATACAAGGGACCTTAAAAGGACCCCGAATGTCAACATGTAACAAATCAAAGGAATTAACAGAATGAGAAACACTTAAAGGAAAAGGTAACTTTTTCGATTTGCTAAGGGACAAACAGGACAACATTGATCATTGGGTACAGATATCATTTTATGATTAGAATTAAAAAATTTTAAAGCCTAAGAAGATAGATGACCAAGTCTATAATGCCATAAGCTTTGTTGAGGAAAGGCAGGTTGCTGATGAGGAAGAACAGCAGGTAATAAGGTGGCATTTGATCCAATAGTACAGACAGTGGGGTTGGAGTCAGGAAGATGATTTAACAAGTAAAGGCCAACAATCTTCTTAGCTGACCCAATCATCCTCATATTGGACAAATTCTGAATAAAACAACCATCATCTACAAAGGTTACACAACATTTAGTTGTTTGAAGCAATCTACTCAAGGAAACAAGATTAAAACGAAAATTAGGAACAAAGAAAACATCATATAGAACAAGAGATTGATTTAATCTAGCAGTCCCTTTGTGAGTGATAGAAGTTTTGGATCCATTAGGTAATTGAATGAAAACATGTGACACTGGAATTAAACAGACAAAGAATGACAGATTACCACACACATGATCTGTAGCACCTAAATCAATAATCCAAGAATTTCGGGACAAATGCAAATGCTTACCACCTGAATGAGTCTGATTATGTGACCCATGAATACCGCCAGCAACAATAGCATTCACACTGCCAACAGGTAAAGAACCAACACCTGCAGAAGAAGAATAAGAACTTGAACCACCTGCATAAAGTTTAGATTGTTTAGCATGAGAATTTAGTAACTGAAGTAATCCTTGGTATTGTTTTGGGGTAAATTTATATTCTGCCACAGCATTTGCCTCACTCCAATCACTTCTAAAATCATTCGAATCTCTCTGTTCAGTCACCTCTTCTTCATCATTACAACCAATCATCAAATTGATACCAATCATATTGTTTTTAGTCTTGAAATTAGCATTAAATCCATGTTTCTGATAACACCTTTCTATTGAATTACCATCCTTCCCACAATAGGTACAATGCCATTTCTTTTGATTTCCTGATCCAAACCGTTTATTGATAGTTGTACCAGATTTACCATCATTAAAACCAACAACTCTACTATTAAACACCTGCACTTGGTCATTACCGATTTGTTTCTCTATATTAACAGCCATGTTAAACACAGTTGACATGGTTGGGAATGGTACCATACATAGCACTTGATTTTTCAAATTTGAAAAACCTTCATTCAATCCTTTTATAAACCTCACAACTTGATCAAACTGAACATTATTATGTAGTTGTCGTAATAAGCCACAACGACATTGCGGATCACACTTGCAGGTAGGAGGAGGTCTTAACTGAAGTAATTCTTCCCAAAGTATTCTCAGATTTGTATAAAAATCAACAACAGATAAACTCCCTTGTTTCATGCTATAAATTTCTTCCATTAACTCTGAAATCCTAAAAACATCCTTTGAGGCATAACATTCATACAACTCTACCCACATATCTCTGGAAGTTTTCAAAAATAAAATACTCTATGCAACGGTACCACTTACAGAGTTCAATATCCATCCAATTACCATTGCATCGACTTGGATCCAAAGATCAAGTTCGTCATCTCCAATTGACTGTTTCGGCAAGCTTCCATCAACAAATCCAAACTTCTTCTTGGTAATCAAATATATCTTCATTGACCTTGCCCAGGTATGATAGTTTGAACTGGTCAGAGGTGGTTTGACCAAAGCTTGAGAAGAAACTTCACTCGGATGAAGGTAATAAGGATTCATCATGTTGTCTGCCATAATTTGCTCAACAATGAATCAAATACTTCAAACAAAACTCAAGATAACCAAATTTGTAACCAAGATTGGTTCTCAAAATCAATCTCCTATCAACCGAATGAAAGGAAGAAAGAACAAAATAACAAGCCACAAGGAAACAATCAGAACAAAAATTGAAATGAAATTCAAGTAAGCACCAAATTGCAGAAGAGATTAAAATGCTTTGATACCATGATAAAACAAACACTCAAGAACACAACTGAGATATATGAATAAGGGAGTTTCATTCAATGAAAAATTGGTTTACACCTGTACATTATCAGCTATATATATACATCCAAGAAGTTGACTAAATAAAGGCAGCTGTACAAAATAACTAACTAATTACATAACTTCCCCAATACACTTTTGTTTAATGTGTCTGCTTGACTTGATCTTCCTCACTTGTAACATAGGTGTGCTCCCTAGCACATAACAATTGTGTGTGCGACAACCGTGAATTAAAGGCTCTATATTTCAAATCCTTTTTTGCCCATACCGCATCGTTTCATTTTGTGCCCCAAGATCTCTCAGTTCTGTCTTCCTTCTCTCTCTCTCCTTTCTTCCTTCTCCCTCGCAACACCCCTACGGAAGATCCAATCTGAGTAAAGTCCAGAGTTTCTTCCTTCAGTGGCCTCTGCCACCAAAGAACATTGCTTGTTTGAATCAATGCTCTAGTTCTATGAGATTTGTGGGATAAAAAAAGAACCACACCCTTGCTGTCTCATTTTCTTCTCCTCTGTTCCCATTTTCGTTTTTGTTCTTCTCCAAATCGACAACCGATGCTACAATATGAAAGCTAAGTTTTTCTGCAACATTAAGAGTCCAAGTGTTCTTTATCAGAGGTAATACGAGTCTTAGCAAATCATGCCAACTTGTAGATTGAGAATCCAACTTGTAGATAGAGTGGAAAATTTTGACTTCGCAGCATCATGACAGCATGGCACTAAGATTAAAGCACCTTGGAATGCTATTAAACCAAATTGGAAGGACTATCAATATAAATTTAGATTCATGTCTTGCATAGATATTCACATGAAGCATAGATTTTATATCACTGGATTGGCATAATTTTTCAAGAAAGCCAAAGGTATCTAGAATAATTCTTAGAAATAGTAGAAATATATGAAACCCAAAAACAAAATACAGGAATAAGAATTTCACTAGATTGAGATGTGGTCTTGGAAAGGATACAAAATCTTTTCTGTTTTTTTGTTGTATTGAAAAGCATATAAATTGTGGCCTTTGTTTACTTTGGTTGAATAATTCTAGATGTTTACTTTGGTTGAATAATTCTGGACTGTAATTTTTTGAACAAAATTTTACTTTTTATTGTGAACCTCGGTTTTGGTTGCCCATTCTCCTTGTTTTCTTCTTACCTTGTTTCAGTGTTTTTCTCTTGATTAAACAAATGCCCCAGTAGCAGCTAACAGTGAGGAGCAATGTTCTTTGGCCATCGCTACGACTGAAGGAAGAAACTCTGGACTCTACTCAGATGGGATCTTCTGCAGGGGTATTGTGAGTGAGAAGGAAAAGAGAAAGGAGAGATTTTGGGGCACAAAATGAAATGACGTCTTATGGGCAAAAGAGGATTTGAAATCTAGAGCCTTTAATTCACCACTGTCGCACACACAATTATGTGCGAGGGAGCACATCTGAACGCTTCTCAATAAGACAATAGTAAATGGACAAATGCTTAAGAGAAAAGGGATATATATATGCAAATAGAGTTTCGCTACTATATGTGATTTCGCATATAGTAGCATGACCGATTGACAGATGTTGTTTGAATTTGGTATTCACATAAAAACGACGTCGTTCTGATTTTGGGGACAAAAAAAATCAATCCAAGCCAAGACCATTCTCATCTTTTTTTCTCTCTCCCTCTCTCTCTCTCTCTACTCCCTCTCTCTTCTGTAAATCCTCTCTACTTCACCACCGATTTCACACACCTGCCACCTGCAGCCCCTCACTACTGGCCTCCTCTCTCCTTCTTCTTGCCTATTTCTTCCCCAAATGACAAGATTTGCCATTTTTTCACCCGCCTAGAAGCATGTTTACAATTGTTGTGAATGAAGCACTAAAATGCATTCTTAGACTTGTCTTGTAAACATTTGCTACAGAATCGTTAGATTCATTCGCTAACCAAGGAACCCACCGCTGATACAGCCCCCTAACCCATGGGTAAAAAAACTTTTTATCTCTCTTCACATCCTCAACTATTGTTCCTTTGAAGTCTTCTGCCATCCGTAAAGGCATGTCAACCATTTTCATCACCAAGGAGGATTTGGATTGGAAAGAAGAAAAAAAAAAAAAAGAGGTGACCGTGCCTTCCCAAAAATTTTACATGACTGTAAGCAATTACTGTAAAATACATTTTTCAAAGAGAGATGAAAGAGCAATCATTATTCGATAGCAAAAATGAAAATTTTGATAATGTTTTAAACCTTAATGAAAAGATGTTAAAAGTATATCGGATCTATATTAATCAAGCTATTATACTCAGCCATGGACGTGAGGGCGACCGGTGGAGTTAGTGGGTGGTAAATAGAGAACATTTAGAGAAGAAGAGAGAGAAAGTAGAAACAGAAAAAAGATATTGAGAATGGTATTGATTTAGTTGTGAAAATTTTATTAAAACGTCATTTTGAAAGTGTGAAAAGATTTAACACCAAAGTCAAATGGCATCTACATGTGCAAAATCGCACATGGTAGCAAAATTCTATAAATATAAATATATATATATATATATATATATATTCACAGTATCACGAGTAAAGCTCATCCATAATCTCAACAAGAATAAATAGCGGATGTACAAGTTATTAAAGTAGCATAGCAGAAGCTTTAAATGTTCATATATTTTACTGGATAAAGAAAAGATGCTAGTTTAAAGAAAGATCCCTTCCGGAAGAACCTCCCTCCAGAAACATGCCCATATGCTGAACTGAGAAAACATTGTTGTCTTTCAACCTGAGAAAACTCTTTTCATAAGTCCTTGAAAGGAACCTCCCATTCCTGCACTAACTGCTTCTGCCAGATACGTTGCCTGAAATAACAAATACAGATTTAGAAAACAGCAAACCAAATCTAAATGGAAATAACAAAATCAGCTCATGGTTTAAACTCATAATGATGACAAGTAATTACCTCCCTAACAGAATTTTTCAGATCAAAAGCATCTCTAATTCGTCCATCAAGAAATCGCCACGTATCAAGAAAATCTATCAAAGCAGGAAATAAAAAATGAACCAACATTTACCACAGAAAGTGTAACTGATCTGCAGGAAGCTAATTTTTGACAGCTAAAGATGATCCACACAGAGGACCAGAAAAGAGACCACCAGAAATAAAGAATCTTATTTAAGGCATTTGACCTGGGGATGCATCAGTCAGCATGTACAGCTCAGTTGTTGAATATATGCCACCAAGAACTGTGCGCTTGGCATACCACTCAATGTCAGTGGAATCATCACCAGCTGCATGCCAGATCTCATCAATAAGCATTGCTCTCTGCTTGAAGCTTGTGGGGATATTTGCAGGTTGAGTCTGAAGTTTATGAATTAGTATCCAAAGAGGTTGTATTGCAAGTCATACAAGCAAATATATCTGACAAGTGGGTAAAGGGAAACATACTTGTATGCTGAGAGCCTGAGGCCATTTTGATATGTATGGAGCCTGCATTTCCAATCTAATTCTAACAAGCTTTGCAATACGGGCACTAGGTATCAAATCTTTCAACGCAACCCCTGAGTCAATTATATCTATAAGTTTTTGCAAACATTCATCCATGAAAAACTGCATCCAGAATTAAAAGGATAAGAGATCATTAGAAATGAAAATCCAAGCCATTCAATGTGTTGAAAACACTGACATCAATTCCAGATTCAAGTAAATGGAGTTTCAGAAGAAAGAACAAAAACAATCAACAGATATTTTTCGTCACTGAGTAAGATAAGCATTCACATCATGGGAAAGCATGCATGGCGAATCTGATTCAAGAAAGAACCAAGAAATCATCTTATGGAGCCTTGTAGGCGAATTTGCTAAAGACCTATTACAGCTGCAACAAACAAGGACCTCTGCCAGGGTAGCAAATAATTGAAGAATTCAAGATGCTAGTTGTTTCTTTTTCAAGGAAAAGCAATGTTCCAAACCAGGAAAAGCTTTAACACTTAAATTTCGTCTGCGTCAAAATTGTTGTTGCTCTGTACTTTTGCTGCCACTGACACAATGACATCAACAAATTTTTGCTGGAATAGCCTTTTCTCATGAGGGTGAACTGTTCAATAAATGATAGTTCAAATTAAGCTAGTCATCATAAAACACTTACTGATATTACCTTGAAATCCATCCTCACAATAATCACATTAAACCCTATCCAGGAAATTAAAGTTTCAACCATTAAAAGACTACAACTCCAAAACCTAACTCCACCTCACGTTCTTAATTGATTAAAATAATCTGTCCATCTTCTTGTAAACTAAGAGAACCTGTGCGTTATTCTCAATAACGTTTTCATCCTTTCAGTCTGATTCTTTAGCTTCAAAAAGCAGTATACTTAGAAAGTGTTCTTTAACAAAAATCTATCTTGTTAATGTGATTGAAAATAAATATATTAATATTAATTTTAAAAACAGGTCTTTTAAGACTTCTTTTTTTTAATAGCTTAAAAGAAACTTCAGCATGGAATATAGCAGGAGAAAGTAATAAAATATAGAAAATCAATATTCTTCCACCTCCACTAAAGCAACTTCTTTCCGAGGAAAAGATCCGACAATAGAAGGAGAGATGCCAACCTCCCTTGCACCAGCAATCATCGCTGCTTCTGTCCATCCAAATCTAATCTGCAAAAACACACGATCAACCATTTCCCCAAGAGACAAAACCACGCACAACAGTACAATCTTCAGAGAATTAACATTAAGTGTACATTATATCTCATACAAGTCATTGACCAGTCAGGGTACACAACTACCCTGAATGGGTCACCTCAAAAAAATAAAATAAAATATGCTATCCTTCATCATGCAAACTAGAATGGCATATCTTCTTCAGGAGCACAACATTTGTATCAAGTAAAAAAATGTTAAAGACTATCATGCGAGTTGGATTTTCAATGTAAAACTGTGGTCAAACTAGACTCTGCAAAGGTTGGCAATTTCCTTAACATTTTTTCTCCCAGCCCCTTCGTCTGTTATATAGAAGCCCTGGACAGCCAAAAAGTAGCTTCTAATCACTTCAAGTAAGGGAACCCCTTACCAAACATCCATGAAATTCAATAATGAAAGAGAAAAAGTTCAAATAGTATGCAGTGTGAACAACAGATATCATTTTAAAGTAAAAAAACAGTAGCCATATTCCAAAGGTAACAATACTTGGTCATCAGAGTCAATATAAAAACTTTTCACAAGATCAAATAATCCCTCCCTTGAATACTAAAAATTTTGTACCTGCAAGTATGACGCCAAAGGTTTAGGTTTAGGTTTAGGTCAGAGTTGTAGTGATTGTCCACCAACTAGTTTTTGGTCCTGTCCTTAAATCTTTTGTTGCCAGCAACAGTTTTCTTAGTAATTAGAACATTCGATACGATGAAAGAAAGAACAAAAAAGAAAATGAAAATTTTATTCTTGTTCTTAAAGGATATATACAATGATTGTTTGCTATTGGACAAAGAATTGAGGAGGCTGAGAAATTTTTTCTCAGTTAGGACAGAATGTCCAAACCATTAAATCTGAATTCTCCTTTCCAACTTGTTCTAAAATGGAAATTGAAAGCAGATTGGTACAATGGCAAAGCTCAGTTGTAAGCTCAATATTCCGAAATTCTGCACAATCCACAAATATGGATTCATTTAGCTCCTTCTTTTGTGCAATCAGTTTTATCATTCTGATTAATAGATTCTTGGTTTACCTCAGAATTAAAAAAATTTAGAACACATACTCTCTTCGTCTAAACTTGAAAGTATTGAATATTCTGCCCTTGACACATCTATTTTATGGTTATTTTTAGGAGAGTCATCATCAATTTTGCACATCAAAATTCAAATGTTAATTCGTATATATTTAAGTTTTCAGCTCCGATAACCAAAAGCATCACATTTGCCTCAATTCACATAGAGAATGGCAACATATTAAGGAAAGTAGGGGAGCAAAATAGCTAAATATACGGACCACGTGGGGAAGAGAAGCACGGAGCACCCCCGCCTGCTCATCCTGGTATCGAGCTCCCCCCGGTTGGGCAGTTCTCGTACTCCGACCGTCGTGGCCATGTCCGCGGGATTTCTCTTCCTCGCTGAACGCATTCTCAGAGGTTGACGACGAAGATGATGAGGCAGGTTCAAAATGACTACTAGGGTTTTGATTGGGAATTGATTCGAAAGTTGTGGAGGTTGAAAATCTAGGTGATTTACTAAGAATAGATACGCCCCGAATGTGATTATGAGGAATTCTCCCATGACGGCATAACACCGGGAAGAGCCGTTTCGCCGCCGATCTATGCATTGCCTATTGTCCGACGCGCACTTCCTGGATAAGTTTCATCGCGGTTTAAATGAAGCCCTTTTCCGTGCCACGTAAGATGCTTTTTCAGTCGCCATTTGTCTAGTTACTTCGCCACTTGACCGTTTCTCTGCTGTCCCAAAGTCAGGGAATCGGGTCCAGCGATTAATTAAATTGAATTTATTTTATGAAATAATTTAAATATTGGAATGTTGCTAATGTTGCTGTTAAAAAAGTCACAATGTTTTTTTTTTTCTCAGTATAACTAAAATTTCAAAAAAAAATTAGTATTATATATATTTAATTTTGGAAAAATGGAATAAATATTTTTCATGGAAAAACATAATAATTATAATCCATCCTCAATTCAAAGGGAAAGCAAAACATTATGCAACATCTGAAAGAGATTAGGAATTGAAGTAATATCGTCAAGTATCTGCAAGCTCAAAATAGGGCTATGGGAGTCTCCGGTCTGCTCCTTTTGGTTTTCTTTTCCTTTTCCTAATCTACAAGAATTATATTCTTTTTTCAACAAGAGTCTCATGAATGCACAAAAAGAAGGGAAAGGGAAAGGGAAATGAAAATTATTAATGGCAGAAGAATGGCCAGTGAGTCGTTGTGCAGCAGCCTTCACTAACCGTATCACCTAAATCTGTTCATCATCTACAAACAATGCCTTCTCTCTCATCATCATCATCGACTCAATTCAAACTTGGATCTCTTCTATCTTCTCTATAGCTTGAGTCATGCTGATCCGACTTTCCTGATCACTTTGGGTGCAAGAAGCTGCAATGTGGAGAAGCTCTTGCATTCGTGGGATGGAATCTGTTGAATTGGCTATCTCTGGATCAATCAACTCTGTTTCTCTCTTCTCCGAAATCGAGGATCGCAACCACTGCACCACATCGGTGCCACCCTTTTGGTTGTTGAGGTACTGAGATGGGAATTTCCCGGTCAAGATTTCAAGAATGATGATTCCCAGACAGTAGACATCGCTTTTTGGTGTGACTTGTTGGTAGAGTATTGCTTCTGGAGATTTATATGCGAACAGAGCTTGTGCGGTTTGGGTGTTATTGATCAATGGATAGAAGGCGTAGTCAGAGAGAAGCGGCTCATAATCTGAAGACAACAAAATATTGCTGGACTTGAGATTCCCGTGTGGCAACTCAGATGTTGAAAATTCAGAATGGAGAAATCCCAGTCCTCTGGCAATTCCCTGGATTATTTTCAAACGTGTAGGCCAATTTAACTGAGCATGAGAAATCCCACGATCACCTGAAAAAAATTTCTTCCAAACATGAAACAAAAAAGAGAGGAAAAATTTTTTTGATGAGTAAAGAATAGAAAGAAAAAGGGATTCATATATTTATATACCATGCAAGAGATACAATAAACTGCCTTTAGGAACGAATTCAGAAACCAGCAGCTTCTCATCTTTTCTGTAATGGTATGCCAATGGTGGCAATATATTCGGATGTCTCAATCCGCCTAGCCGTCTGATCTGGACATCAAATCCGTCCTTATTTAATTTGTTCATTTCTCTTAACCTCTTCACCACAACAGACAGGCCATTTGACATTACGGCCTTGTAGGCTGATCCCATGTTTCCGTTTCCAAGGACCTCTGCAGCTGCCTTCATCAAATCTGGCAAACCAAATATACCCTTTTCTTCGTTAACCACCACCAGATCACCCACAGATCCTCCACGCTGCGAACCTCGTCTTGAGCCAGAACGGAATGACTCCCCACCCTTCCGGGAGCTTGTCCGGGAGTTGATCCGGGTGCTGGGGCTTCTCCGGTTTGAGCTGGGAATGTGTACTTGCACCGCTTCATCAAGGTTCTCTTTTCCCAACACGGCGAAGTTATCCTCCTTACTCTTGGCCTTGAATAGAATGGTTGCCATTAGGAGTACAACCACAACTCCCAGTACTACATATTTTGTGGTTATCCCATTCGATTCATGGGCTTCATCAGGTGGCGTTTCTATGGGTAATTCTCTGTTTTTGCATTCTTTGTGCACCACTGCCCCACATAGCTCCGGATTTCCTCCAAAAGATTGGGCACCAAATCTTGACATGCTTTCAGGGATTTCACCCTCTAATTTATTGTTAGACAGATCAATTCCTTTCAATGTTGATTGTGACAAAGTGGGAATTGTACCTGAAAATTCATTGCGATCCAAGTAGACCTCAATGAGATTATTCAACTTTCCTAATGACGCTGGAATTTTCCCAGAAAACTTGTTTCCGGAAAGCCAGACTTTCTTCAAGGATCCCATCCTCGAGAAGAAATCTGAACTTATTTCCCCAGCAAACTGATTATCATGTAGGAAGAGAGACTTCAAAGCTCCAAGCTTATTGAACGGAGGAATTGGACCGGAGAAGCTGTTGTTGGCAATTTGAATCCCTCTAAGGTCATCTAGTTCACTTAGAAAATCAACATCAATATCACCTGAGAGACCAAGACCCATGAGATTGAGGCCATGCACCTTATCTCCATTACATGCTATTCCAAGCCAATGCTTATCCCCCAGGCAGGGAGAGGTGTTCTTTGTCCATGTAGGATCCAATGCAGCAGTATTCTTTAAAGAATCCTTGAAATCAAGAAGAGCATCCTTGTCAAGACGGGAAAGAGAAAGAGGTGATAGAATAAGAATAATCAAGAAGAGGATGAAGAGAAGGTGAGATGTTAGAAGGCGAACAGCGGCCATGACTACCATGCAAGATCTTGACACCTCCCAGAAAATATGTGCCGCTGTTCTTCGTAGAGTCTGAAAGTGTCGAAGATTTTGTTTGGGGGGTGTTTTTTTCTCGTTTTTGTTAATTTGGGATTGAAATTACTGCTTGTCATGGTGAGGTGTAAGGTGGAGAGAGTTTACAATGATTCCAGATGAAACTCAAAATCCTGCTGTCAAAATTTTGAGGATTCATTCAAAATTTGGGTACAAAGAGAGGTGGACCTTGCATTGACCATTTCACTGTTAGCAGAGACATTTTAGGCAAATAACATGCCAGATTTTCTCTACATTCCCCAAGTTTTCAGGAAAACAAAAACAAAGGGCCATAGAAAACAATATATCTGCCTAATATTGCTAATTCCATGTGATAAAAAAACTTAAGTTGTTATGTACATTTTGTAGCTCCATCAATAGTAACATATCTCTTTAGTTCTACCATGAGTCCTTGCCTCTTCATAACTTCAGTTTAAAGGATCACTGCCCAGTGAAAGCCTGCAATGGGAGAAAGAAGTATATGTTACTTCACAAGAACTACATTTCTCATATCAGCTATAGCATAGTTCTAAAATACATTATAACTTTGAAATAATGTACCGAGAAAATGTTGCGATGTCCCGGATCTGCTAAATGTGCCATTAAGTTCTCGACTGGACCTTCTCCAGTATAAACGGCTTGGAAACAAAAACCAACAAAAGCTAACATTGCAAGTCTTCCATTCTTGATTTCCTTGGTCCTTAACACCATCACTGGCTCCGGTGATCCTCTTCCCCACATAAAAGGATCAAACCACAACCCACCGGGATAACCAACATCAGGCTTTGGTTTTTTCTTGTGTGGCAAATTGGGTTCTATGTCAACACAACCTGGATTCATCATATCTGCCCATCTTCTGCCCTCAACCCAACCCATCAGGACTAGCTGCACTACAAATAAGGTTGTGGGATCTGCAAAGTACTCGCGAGAACCAGCGTCGTACCAAGAGAAGTTCTCGATAAAACCTAGGCTTTCTAGCCATTCCGGAATCAGGATTCCAGCAACAGCAAGCATTGCCCATCTACCGTGCATTAGCTCAGCTTGAGCAAACCATTTGAGAAGTTCTGGATCAGATCCTAGGATTAAAAATTGAGTCAATAAAATTGTTTAAACGTTCGATCAGAAGTGGGACAAACATAAACCAGGTACTGTTCAAATGCATACCAAGTCCCAAAGGATCAAAACCAAAATCTCCAGGCAAACTGCAAGAACCATTGAGAAATTCATAAGTTGTCGCAGATTTACTTCACTGACAATAATTGCTTCAAGAATCTTAAACTGCTGACAACAGTGAGTTCCCTTTACTGAAAATAAAGGTCGAAGAATGAAATGACTATCAAAATAAAATCTGGTTGTGTAAGGAGGCAATTAGAGATAGGGAGTGACCTGCCATCAAGCCAGGGCGGGGGAGAACTTCCTGGGAACCACAGTGGCCTATCCGGAGGAAGTGGTTCGCAGACACTTGACACGCCTTTAGAAGCATTTAATTTTAAACTACCTCTCTTGAATCTGCATGATGCAGCTTTTCCTAGCAAGAATTTTGTGGATGTTCCTCTGAAACCATATGAAACAAGATCCTAATGAACGTTTGGAAACAGAGACGTGATCCCACGAAGGAAATTAAAGTAATTAGCCGAGTATAAAGAATTGAAGAACGAAAAATCGTTTTATAGATGCATTTGTAGTTTAAAAGGGAAATGGAAACAACAAAATGTAACCTGATTGGGATACTTGAAATTGCAGTCGAAGCAATGGCCAAAGCCATGGTTGAGAAGAGGAAGGAGAGAATTTATCAGTCCTCTGTAGTCTGCAGCGGGGGGCCTTTGGCACGACACTTATCCACATGTAGAAGTGGATGATTCGTGATTGATTGATAATACTTATCGGGTCCAATGGCTATAGAATCTGCCACTCATTTGGATTAGGACCGAATTTGAGAGCTTTAGTTTGGAACTTTGGATCTGGTTGGGCTTTAGTCTAGTCCAGAAGGTCAGGCCCTTGCTTACCTTATCCAGAAGATCCTTCATGATTTTATTTTATTTTAATCGTTTTGCAATGTGGTAATTCGTTGGAGTGATAACCGAGACGCAGGTGGTAGCCAAGATTCGCCTTTATTCAAAACAGGCAAAGATGGAATTGGAGAGGCACTTTCTTTCCATTGGTTTCGGTAAGTACAGATGAACTGGTCTTTGGTGGGTATTATGTTATAAATAGTAATAGAAATAGGAGATATGTATTTAATAGGTAAAAACAACAATAGATAAATGAAATATGATAAGAAAGAATTATCTAAAGTTTGTGTACAATACAATCTCATTAAAACAGATTTTTACTCCTTCTGCTCATGTACTCGATGTTGAAATAGACGTCCACTTCACAAAATACAACGGACATTATGAAAAAATTAACACAAAATTCCTCACCCAGTGAACTTGAATAAGCTGATTAAAGAACACCATCAAAATATTTTATCCAATGGAAGAATAGAGAAAAAAATAGTTTTCTGATATTTTTCTTCTCTTTTAAAACTGAATAGGAAGACCCTATTTATAGACTAAGGAAGTAAAGGATTAAAAGAAATGTATTAAATTATTTAGAATTTCTAAATAACCTTTTAGAATTTCAATGAGGTTATTTAGAATTCTCTTACAACCATTTGGATTATCGAGGAATCTATTTAGAATTTTCAAATAATCATTAAAACTTCAATGAAACTTTTAGATTTTCCACTTTATCAAATCGAGACAATGAATATAAAAACTATTCCAGGAGTGGAGAAACAATTTTCTCATTAACCTCCTATAATTTTAATGTCAATTTTCCAACAATCCCCCGCATGAATGAAAAATTGATAGTTTTGACTCAACGATAGTGTTCAACATTTCAAACCTGCATAGGATAGGTAGATGTACCCTTTGAGCCTTCCCTCATCAGACACGTGTAATTTACCAGCTGTCCAATAGACGTGATGTCTTTAAATTGTCTTACTACCTTATGTAAATAGAACACATATTTCCCATGGGAATCACTCTCTTGTTCAGTTCTCATGACTATGTCCATTGTGGCCATGAACATCAACCTAGTTCTACGAGAGTTTCTAAAGAATTGAGCGCTTGACAATTCTCCTTTGCAGATGCCCCACTTCTCTCACATAGGTGATTTACTTAAGTTCTAAGTAATTAATTACTCACTTAAGAATCATTATAGCAAACACTGTTATCCTTATCCCTTTTAACATCACTTGTTTAGCATAGGAATGGATTGAGGGTATCCCCCACAGTGACCACATTAAGTTCTTATAATTAGGTTGTCCCATTGAATCTAAATCTTGGTATCTCCAGTCAATTTGGTTGGGTTTTCCTTTATAAAAACTTATTTTCTCATAGGCTGTAATCTCATTCTCTTTGTCAACTTTTCAACTGCCTCTCTATTCAAACCTTTGGTTAATGGATCAGCAATGTTATCTTTTAACTTCACCTAGTCAATTGAGATAACTCCAGTTGAGAATAGTGGTTTAATGGTATCGTGTCTACGACGTATATGTCTAGACTTGTCATATGTTACTATGTGCAATTCTAATTGTTGATTGACTATCATAATAAATACATGTTGGATGCACAGGTATTTTACATTTGGAATATCCTCCAGGAAATGGTGTAACCATTCAGTTTCTTCTCTACATTTATCCAATGCTATAAATTCATATTCCATTGTAGATCTAGCTATAACAATTTGTTTTGAGGACTTCTAAGAAACAACAGCACCAGCTAGTGTAAATACAAATCCACTAGTGGATTTAGAATCTTTTACATCAGATATCCAATTCGCATCATTATATCCTTCAAGGACAGCTGGATATCTAGTGTAATGTAATCCATAATACCGAGTATAACGTAAGTATCTAAGTACTCTCGTTATGGCTTTCCAATGGTATGTATTCGGATTACTGGTGTATCTACTTAGTTTACTAACAGTATAAGCAATATCAGGTCGAGCACAACTCATGAAATATATCAGACTTCCAATAACTGTAGAGTATTCTACTTGAAAAATACTCTCTCCTCTATTCTTTTATATATGGAGGCTATTGTCTAATTGTGTTCTAGCAATACTAGAATCATTCTTGTTAAACTTTTCAAAACTGAGAGATTTAGACAGACCACAAAGAAAAATGGACTTCTAATTCCAGCCATCCAGGAGCCATCACCGGGCAGAAAGAGAGAGAAGGCACAGAGAAAGAGAAAGAGAAAAGAGAAAGAGCGAGGGAGAGGGAGAATGGAATGTTGGAAGAAAACAGGAAGAAAGAGAGACTGAAAAGAGAGAGAGAGAGAGAGGAGGATCAGTGGAGTGGAAACAAAATATGAAAATACTATGACTTGGGGGATGTGCTGAATTTTTTTTTTTTTTTTTTTCGGAAAAGAGAGAGAGAGATGGGACGTGATGTGATGGGATAACATGGAAAGCCAAAAAGAAAGCAAATTCACATGGACATGTCACTTTCACACAATTTTAAAATTTTAATTATCCTAATTTATATTTATATTAATATTGATAAAAGATGTTAGATATTTTTATGAATAATTAAAGATGAATGTTTATTTTTGAATTATTTATATGTTTATAGGTTTTTATGGATAGTTTATTATATCATGTTCTTTTAATTTATTTTATAAATTTATATTGTTAATTTGAAGATAAATTATATTATTTTGATATATTTTAGTTTATAAAATAAATAATAAATAATTATTAAATTAACCTGTTTAATTACCGCGCAATTACGATTTGACCATTAAACCTTAAACCACTAACTTTTTTGATTCAATAACCGGTTCGGTTTTGAAAACATTGACACTTATCACATTCATTGATTTGAAACCATTGATAATCACTGTATGATCAAACTTTTCATGCCATTTCTTTGGTGCTTGTTTCAATCCATATAATGATTTCACCAATTTACAAACTTTCTTCTCATTTTCAGGAACAATAAAACGTTCAAGTTATTCCATATAGATCTCTTCATCTAGATCTATATTTAAGAAAGTTGTTTTTACATCCATTTGGGTTACTTCCGAATTTCTTAATGTTGCAATAGCTAGAATCATCCTGATGGAATTTATTCTCGTTAGAGGAGAATAAGTATCAAAATAATCTATGCCTTCCTGTTGCTTGTAACCTTTAATTATAAGTCTGGCTTTATATACTTGTCAATTTATCCATCAGGCTTCATTTTTCTTTTAAAGATCCATTTAGACAATAAAGGTCTATAGCCATGAGGAAGATCCACTAATTCCCAAGTGTGATTATGCATAATAGAATCAACTTCACTTTTTATAGCCTCTTTCCATAAAGGACCTTCAGAGGATTCATGGCCTCTTCATAGGTTTGGGGTTCCTTTTCTAACAAATAAGTTAGAAAATCATTACCAAAAGATTTCTTCACTCTAGCTCTTTTACTCCTTCTTGGTTCAACTTCAAGAACCAAATCATGACTGTCATCATCGAGCTCTCCTTGATTCACAGTTTCAATTTATCTTTTTGATGAGCTTGACCCATAATTGGATTTACAAGGAAATGTATTTTCAAAAAATGATACATTCATTGATTCCATGACAATATTCTTGCGTATGTCCACAATTTTTGATTCATGCACAAGAAAACGATAAGCATTACTATTATGTGCATAACCAATGAAAACACAATCAACTATTTTAGGACCTATCTTAGTCCTTTTTGTTGTTGGAATTGCTACCTTAGCAAGACACCCCCACACTCGCAAGTGTTTGTAGGATGGTTTCCTACCTTTCCATAATTCATCTGGAGTTTTATCTTGTTTCTTTCGTGGTACCCTATTCAAAAGGTAGTTGCTTGATAGAATAGCATCACCCCACATATTTTGAGGTAACCTTGAACTTAAAAACATGGCATTCATCATTTCCTTTAAAGTGCGATTTTTTCGTTCTGCAACACCATTTGATTGAGGAGAATATAGTGCAGTGACTTCATGTACAATTCCTTGCAGAGCACAGAATTTACCAATTGGTGTTTCATATTCTCCACCCCTGCCATTTCACAATCTTTTAATTTTCTTGTTAAGTTGATTTTCAACTTCATTTTTGCAGAAAATGAACTTCTGTAGTGCTTCATCTTTGCTTTTTAGCAAATACAATTTTTTGTACTATCATCAATAATGGTAATAAAATATTTATTACCACCTCTTGTCTAAATGAATTTTAGATCACATACATCACTTTGAATCAATTCAAGTGGTTTAGTGTTTCTTTCAATTGTTTGAAATGGTGACCTAGTTAATTTTGAAACAATAATTTCATTTGAATCAATTTGGAATGAGGGAATATGGTCCAAGTTAATTAATCTACGAATTGTATCATAATTTACATGTTCCAATCTACCATGCATCAGAAAACTCAATCAAATAAGCAAAAGAAATATTCTCTTTATTGATAATAGTCATTACATTCAGCTTAAACAACCCATCGATTGCATAACCCTTTCCCACAAACATTCCAGATTTAGACAAAATAACTTTATTAGAATCAAACACCATGTGAAAGGCATGTTTGTTCAAAAGTGACCCTGAGACTAGATTCTTTCGAATCTCATTCACATATAAGACATCATTTAAAGTCATCTTCCAGGAGGTCATCTTCAACAATACTTTTCCTAGACCTTCTATAGCGGTAGAAACAGAGTTTGCCATGAACATTTTCTCCTCTTGAAGAGGCTCAAACGTAGTGAACAGGTCTTTGTTAGTGCAGACATGGATAGAAGCACCTGTGTCAATCCACCATTCTTTGGGATTTGAACCAACCAAGTTCACTTCAAAAATCACAGCAGCAAGATTTATATATGCAACCTCTTTGGAGATATCTTCAATCATATTTGCCTCTTGATTTTTCTTTTTCTTTGGGAGTCTACAATTAGTAGATTTATGACCCTTTTTTCCACAATTGAAGCATTTTCCTTGAAACTTATGTTTCATGACTCCTCCTTTCACACCAAGTTGAAACTTAGCCTTTTTGCCTTTAAAGTTTCTTTGCACCTTTATCCTCAGTTTTGTATTTCCGTTCCAAGGATTCCCACAATGTTTTCATTGTTTTGTATGTATCATACACACTATAAAACGAGTCATGTAAGCTATTCATCACATAGTTTCGGCATAATCAGAAAGATTCCAAGCCTCAACCGAGTTGATGACTAACACATCCTTTTCTCCCTCAGGAAGAATAAGATCATCCACACTCAAGAATCTTGCAAGATTCAAGATAGTCAAGTAAACTTCTTTTGTTGCCACCTTTCGAAGTTCATCACTCCGAACTTTTCTGGCTTCTCACTATGATGAGAAGAAACCATAGGAGTAACCACATTAAGCACTTGAGAATTAGCAACAACTGCAAAGCCCAATCCATCAGTAGACATATTGACATCTTTTGAAGTCGTCATACTAAATACAAGAATGAATAACATGTTTTAAGATTGTTATAAATAGTAATAGAAATAAGATATATGTATTCAATAGGTAAAAATAACAAAAGATAAATGAAATATGATAAGAAAGAATTATTCAAGGCTTGTGTACAATACAATCTCCTTAAAACATATCCGCCCCCTCCGGTCCTTGTGCTCGAGGTTGAAATGGACTTCTGTCTCCCAGGATACGGATACCATGTAGAAGTTAGCACAAGATTCTTCACCTAGCGAACTTGAACAAGTTGACTAAAGAACACTATCAAAATATTTTATGCAATGGAAGAATAGAGAGAAAACTGGTTATCTGATATTTTTCTTCTCTTCTAAAACTGAATAGGAAGGCCATATTTATAGACTAAGGAAGTAGAGGTTTAGAAGAAAGGCATTAAATTACTTATAATTTCTAAGTAACCTTTTAGAATTTCGATGAGATTATTTAGAATTCACGTGCAACCATTTGGATTCTTAAGGATTCTATTTAGAATTTCCAAATAACCATTTAAATTCTCAATGAAACTTTTAGATTTTCAACATTATCAAATCTAGATAATGAATCTAACAAGTATTGCAGGAGTGGAGAACAATTTTCTCATTCACTTCCTATACTTTTAATTCCAATTTTCCAACACATTATAATGGATGGAATGGCAAGCGCGCAAGTAATAAGTCTTGAGTTCGAATCTCAACAAATAGTTCATAAAGTTTTGTCTTATTTTTTAAGCTCAATCCACGAATTAGGCCTGCCCAATCCACATACCCAACAGTCATATGGCTATTTGAACTTATAAAAAATATTCGTTGTTTTTAAAAAAAATTTGTAGACATGCCATTAACGGTCATTTCTCCAAAAAGCTATAAATACCCATCACACATATAAAAATCACTAAAACAACTCTCTAATATCTCTACTCTATTTATTCTCCAATTTTTCTACTCTCTAATCTCAATCCTCTTTTGATGTCTTGGTGTTAAAATTTGATTTTTGGTAAGAAGAGTTTGGATTTGGAAGGAGTTCGTGAAGAAAATTTGGAGTTTTCAACTTCCACAATTTCTAACTCATTCTTTTGAGTTCTGAATTTCAAGTTGATTTTTCTCTACTTATCTTCTAATGTGGTAGTTTTGTTAAATTTTATTTATTTGAATTGCTTTTTAGCTGTTACTTGACTTACTTTTATTCAGTTTAATTTATTTCATTATCTAGTTTATTTTGAAAAATGGATAGATCTCGTTCATGCTTAAATCACATTAATATTGATGAAGAATTGTTAGATATTATGAATATGATGCTAAAACAAATTTCCCCGAACCCAGTTACACAAAGACTTTTGGTGATGATATTGATCTGAATAATGTTCAAGAAATACCAAGGCCCATTAATCATTTAGGACAAGCAGGTACATCTTCCTCTATCACATGTAGGACTAAAGAAAAAAAATTACTAGTATGGAAATTATTATTTTTTTTAAAAAAAGAGATGAAAAAGCAACTTGTATACTTCTGTTTGAAGACATATGTGTTATAAAAGTGGGAATGAGATGAGAATTTTGACCCGACATTTGAAAAATGAATATCCAATTTTAATGAAGATTTACAAAAACAACAACAAATTAGTGTAATGAGGAAAAATAACTGATAATTTGCGGTTTGATAAAAAACTTGCTAGAGAAGAAATTGTTATGTGGACAATTGAACAAAATCTTCCTTTTGGGATAGCGAAAACAGACAGTTATAATAGAATGGTTACTATGTTTCTACAACTGGCATTAAGCATAATCTCTAGATCCACACTTAAAAGTGATGTTATTAAATATTTTCAATATATGAAAAAAGATCTCATTACTCATTTTAAAGAAATAAAAGATATAAAATTTGCTCTTACTTGTAATTCTAGGGCAACCATTATTGGGTTGCATTTTTTTTTTTTTTTTTGTATTACTTATCATTGAATTGATCATGAATGGATTCTTTAAAGAAAGATTCTTTTGTTTTAGACCTTTTGAATATCCTCACACAAGTATCAGTATGCACAATTTATTTTATGTGCTACTCGTGAATCTAATATTTTGAACAGAATTTTTTCTATTTCTTTTGACAATGCAAAAAATAATAATTCTAGTGTTCCAATTCTTGTAATTGAAATAAATCCTATTTTGAACAAAAGCATTTTCATAATAGATATATTTGCCATGTTTTGAATTTAATTGTTAAAATAGCTTTAAACTTGTAGATGAAATAGTTACCATTATTCGTGATATTGTTTGGTTTATTAAGTTTTTTTTAGAGCACAACAACTTAAATATCTTCATCTTGATCAAGGTTTAAGTTACAAAAAAATTAGGTTAGATGTTAATACAAGATGGAACTCCACCCATGACATGATATAAAGTGTTCTTCCTTATAAAAACCAATTAATTTAATTTTGTAATAGTAATGAATTTATCCTCTTTAACTAGCTCAATTTCTTTTTTGAAAACTCTTAGGAAATCTACACAATTACTTTTCGGCTAATATTATCCTACCACCCATCATATATTTATAACTTTAATTCAGGTATGTAATGCTTTTAGTGAATATAGGGACCATAGTAATCATAGTCAAATGGTAGAACTTATAGATTTTTTTTTGAAACATTATAAAAATATTCCATTATTGTACTATATTATATATATATTTTTATCAATCCATGCTTCAAGATTTCAAATTTGGAAACAAGTAGCGACTACTTGTATGACTTGTACAACGACATTCCCAGAGAGACACCATGGTAAGTCAAGGCGGAGTAGAAGAAGTTGTACTTGAGGTCCCACTTGGATATTCTATTTTCATCCTACAAAGATGAAATTTCAACTCTAACCACAACCATGCAACCACCAAGATCAAGCAATGCAACTCTATCAGAGAAATTCAATGCTTGATCAACAATCATGAATCTCAACAAGAAATCAAGGATGAGAGATTCATCTTCACGACCTGTATCAAGTGGCGGTTTGAGTGAGATGACAATTTATAATATTGCTTTTCAAGTGTCAATAAGTAATGAAGACTCCAAATTTGACATTTTGGAATGATAGAGATTAAATTAATCCACTTATCCAATTTCATCAAGATTGGCCCAGGATGTTTTGATGTCACTCATTTCGATCGTGGCATTCGAAAGTGTTTTAAGGGAAAATGGGTGAACAGTAGATGAATCGAAAAGTGTCATAGAACCAGCCCAAGTGCGACCCGCCCTCCTACCGATGTCCCCAACCCGACCCGTTCCCAATTTTCTAGCCCAGGCTTGGACCTCCAACCCGTTAGATTCGACCCAGGCTCGCCTCGTCCTATTGCCACCGCTGCTCTTGTGAACTTGCTTGTTGAAATAACAAACACTAAGTAATATTTTTGTATAATACGGTCTGTTTATATTTGAATGTTTCACTTTGACTTTATCACATTTTATTGATTGAGCATAACAATATTAATTATTTTATAAAATTTTAATTAATTTAGGAACTGAAACTTTCAATAATACAACACATGAAAATCTAGTGATTACTTTACTATAGGTGAAAACAATTATGGAACTTTGTTTTTCGTACATAAAGACACTAAATAAAATTCATATTATCAAAACACAAAATTTAACACAGTTGAGTCGACTCTGTGAGCTGTGTAAGTTAACTTGATGGATAGGCATTCCCTATCCCACACCATAAGACCTTTACCAACCAATGACGCAAACATAACTAGAGTTCATTTTCATTGTGTAGCATAAAACATTCTTTGCTTCCTAATCATAATTAATAGTCCATTCATTTCATCCCAATTTATTTATCTTATGTCAAAGATTTGGAAATATTTTTGGCAAAATTTTTCCAAATGTCCTTATTTAAGTAAGTATTTATAAAATTAATTAATTAAATTATTATTCTTCTCAGCTATCGTGTCTTTTTTTTATTTTGAGGAAATGGAGTTAATTCACTCGAAAAATAAGCTTTAAAAGTTGTGTAACTCACAACTCTTTTACATTAATAATATATAAAGGATCAAATAGATTAATTTATTTGATATCTTGTTTTTTAAAGAAATAGATAAGCCCCTTTATTATATTAAGGATGGTCATCAATTTTGTATTTAAACTTATTATACTCAAAGTTAATTTTTGTATTCGTTATTTTTTTTTTTTACAAATAAATACTTAAATAACTTATAGACGGTAATATAGATAACACCTAAGTTATGGGTCAAATGACCTCACTCAAAATAATAATAATAATAATAACACATAGAATTTTTTCAAAAAAATTAATTTTTATTAAATTGACCTCACTAAGAAAAATAAAAATTTATTAATAATAGGTAAAATATATAATTAATTAATATATATGGTCATATTTATTACTTGATCGGTGGTCATCTAATTTAATAAAATTTCTGTCTCATAAGAAAAAATTTCTGTCCCCTCCTCTACAAAATTGGGTATTTAGTTGGTAGAAAAAAGAAATCTCCTACCAATCATGACTTCGACAAAAAACTTTAGGTATCAATTCATGCAAAAAAAAAATACAACCCATGTGATCAGCCCAGGGCTGAAAATATGTCAAAAGTATGCATTCGAAGGTCCATAAATTATTTTAGTACTGAATTGGCAGAAAAAATTATATAATATTAATATTGATAAGTTAATGTATCAATTTATAAGTACTCCCTTTTATTATTTACTCCGATTAAAAGAAGGGAAGTTAATTTGAGTCTGTTTGTATACATCATTTATTTCAATATTTTTCATCTAGTAGAAAAATATACTCGTTGATTCCTTTTTTTTTTTTTTTTTTTTAAAAATTGATCCATCTCATATTAGATTAGTATTTTAATTCAGGTTTGAGTTAGATCTTTTATTTTTAATAAAAAATAGATTTCAATATAAATATACATTTTACAAAATGAAAATAACATCATCAAAATAGATGATATATAAAAGCATGTCCCTATAATATATTCTGTAGTAGTAGTATCCATTAAAAATCGTAAAGAAATTTGGTGATTATCATGGGTGATAAATTTGATTGATTTACCAACTCTGCACATACAGCGAGATTAATGAAGAAACCCATAGGCATAATTTAATGGGCAAAGGGTGAAAATGAAGTAATGCTCAATCTTACTCAGCGAGGTAGGGTGAGAATTTGAATCCTACACAAGGCAGGTTTGACTCCTTACAAGCGGGAGTTAAAGGATAGCCTTCACATTCTAGCCAGTTAAGATATATCCCTCAATTTACATCTTTCATAGGTACTAAAAGCGGAGACTCTTTCGGTTGGGGATCTAACATTTTTTTTTTTTTTTCCTTATCCCAAGTACAATTTTTTTTTTCCTTATCCCAAGTACAAACCTAAACACAAAGAAGAAAGAAACCGGTCCAAGGTTGCTGAAATATTTTGTAAACAAAGAAAAGAAAAAGGTTGGCCCAACCTCTCCTCTGCTTCACTGATGTTAACACGTACTTCCAATTGAAAACGAAAACCCTCTGCAATCTCTTCGCTTCCAATATACTCCATCTTCTCCATCAAAATTCCACTCTTTCTGACTGTTACGGGCTACCCTCCAACCTCCCCCATTCTTAACTAAAATCAATCTGTTCATTTGTCTCCTTTCATTTCTTCAATTATATTATCAGTATTGTCATTATTCATGTATGCAAAAGTTCCTGTTCTACTGCCAACCGCAACACGCTGACACCTGAAAAACAAAAAAAGATTTGATGGTTGAGATAGTAAACACATCCTCGCCGAGGAGGGCCTACCTTCACCACCACCGCCGGTGGATCCCTTCCTTTTTATCAGCCCACAAGACCCTCTTGGCCGCACTTTGGATCGCATTCTTCTTCACCCTTTTTCTATGGCAGCAGAGGAGTGCTGCTACCGGATTCTTGATTTTCCGGCTGCCCTTTTCCGGTAGGCCGTTCCCGAAGCTTCGGCCTGCTGTTTTCAACTTGACAGATTTTGGGGCGGTTGGTGATGGAGTTACTATTAATACCGCGGCTTTCGAGAGGGCTATGATGGCAATTTCCAAGCTTGGAAAAAAAGGAGGTGGGCAGCTCAATGTCCCGCCAGGGAATTGGCTTACCGCCCCATTTAATCTCACTAGTCATATGACTCTTTTTCTAGCCGAAGGTGCAGAAATACTCGGAATCAATGTGAGTAACTTTTCATTCTTTACATTTTGGGGCGTCTGATTGTTGAATGCTCAATATAAGATCTTGCTGTTCAGCAACCGGGAATTACTGTTATTCTATCTTCGGAGACTGTTTCATGTTTTTGCTGCAACCTCTATCCTGTTGTTGCGTATGATCATGATTTGCTTGAGTGTGCCAACTTGTTTTATGCTAGGCTAACTTCATTTTATTTCTTGCTGGTTGCTGATAAACTAATAAGGTAGATTTTATGCAGTCTTTCAAGCTGGACTTTAGATTAAGGTGCGTGTGAGGATTGACTTTTCTATCCTGTTTAATTATTTTCCCTCTGTTTGTTGGAATTTAGTGGAAGCCAATATATCTAAGAGGAATACTGTGTTTGTTATATAAAACTAGTTTTGTCGGAAAATCACCCTTTCTTCAAAGTTTATTTCCTTTTTGTGGGAAAAGCGAAATTGAAACTTGACCATTCAATTATCCTGTTTCATGCCCTGGGATTGGTTGTTGGCTCCACCAGCTGCATTGTACTCTTCTCATGACAATTGGAAATGTGAATTAGCTTCCATAGGCAAATTGGCAGTAATCAGTCTTCTGCCGGACCAAATTTTCATCAAAGGACATGAGGGCACATAGACCACTTATTATGTATTTAAAAGTTTTTTCCTGTATCATTGGCTTTTTACCAACATATCCGGGGTAACTGTCACACCTGTCTTTCAATGAAATCAGTTGATGGTTATTTTTGCATTTTATTACTAAACAATATATGTTAGGAGGAGTTGTGGTATTGGCTCTTCTGTTTTGAGATCATAAAGACATGAACTTTCCGAGATGCTGCATGATGTGAGAAACAGAACATAAGTTAGCATGAATACAAAAACACGAGGAAGGTGGAAAACCCGGAATGAGGTCAATGTTAAATGTATAAAGTATAAACAAACAAACCAATCTGTTATTTCCTGACAGCCAGGACTCCAAAGTAGAAAACCTGATTTTTATAATGTCTATACTTGAACATGAAGGTACCCTTTTGGTGCTCATCTCTTCAAATCAACTTTTCACCAAAGGGGTGGAAGAAAGTTTTTGGGGTTTCTATCGTTGTTGATCTTCTCTGCTCAGTTGCCTCCCAGGCAGTATTAAACATATTAAGACATTCTAATCTTTCTCCATCGTGTAAATATCTATGGTAGTTATCAAACTCAATCATGAGGTTTACAAGTGGAAACCTTTGGCCTCTGAAATTAGAAGCACCCAACATTGCAATTGCTTATCCCTTGAACTTGTATGGAAGCATTACATTCTTGCACCAATAGAAAGTAAATGCTGCAGTATTCTTGTGAGAGGAAATCTATGGAGCCAAAGACAGTTAGCTTTTCTTATTGTCATCTACAAAATCTCTGAACATGTCACACTGGAGCAAAAGTTTACTTTCTGCATATCTACATATCTTACTACTAGTGGTGCAATGATGAGGTTATTGTTAAATCTCGTTAATCCGATGATTACTGAGGACAAACATCTAATCCAGTCTCAATCCACTGAGCACCTGGTCTTTCTACAACAAAAATGTGTGTATGTGACATTTGTTTGTATGATATATGCACAAAGATATCTCGACACAATTTTGCACAAATATGTGGCTTTTAGCCCATTTTTTTCCTCATGTTTAGGCCAAACTATAATTTAATCCCAAATGTTTTTTTTTCAGCTATTAGGGTCCCTCATCATATTATGATCTTTGAAACTATCATTCTCCGGCAAGTCAGTGTAAAACTGGTCATGTGAGAGACACGTGACCATTTTAAAAGGGCAAAAACGTCAATTTTAATTTTCTCACCTAGAATCTACGCCAATATTAAAAAAAGAAGTGAAAAGAAAAGAAAATTCTGGTTATCTTAGGATTAACGGACAATTTGAATTAACCCAAAATACCCAAATCCAAATTATTAAAGAATTTAAAGTCAATCACAATTCAAATTAATCATAAATCTGATAACAACAATTGACATTTTTCCTTTTAAAATTGTTTATGTGATTAGTTTTGCATAGTGACTTATCAGAAAATGACAGTTTTTTACCAAAACCGTTGATAATAAAATCATGTGACCAGTTTTGCACAGTGACTTACTGGAGAATGACATTATGGACCAAAATAATTGATAAAAAAATGATGAGAGACCATAATAACTGAAAAAAATATTTGGGATCAAACTATAGTTTGGCCAAAACATGAGGGACTAAATCGGCTGAAGGCCCCACAAATATATTCTGAGGTTGAAGTTCATGATCCTCTCTTTATGACATAAGGTGCTATTGCTACCCTGATTCGTTTGTGCTAACAGATGATAGAACCTATTGATTCACTTTCATAGTTACCAATAGAGAATGGATCTACAGTTTGCAATGGTTTCATTTGAGTCCTTCAGCTTACTAACATTACGTGACAAATGTTTCATGGATCTGTCATATGTTATGTTTGGTTGGTCTATTTGACATCTTGTTCTGCCTTGAAATGCCTACTACTAGAATGATGGCAAATGCTCAAGTTATTTTTTTAGGCTGCTATTGACTAATAGCTTTCCTTGAGGAAGATTACCTAGTCAGTCAGTTTTCCAATATATTTCTAAGGTAGAATGTATGAAAGCTTTTAAACAAGTGATTTTAGGTGTTTCTAACTCCTGAATGTCGCTTGGATAGACAAATATGAATATGATTTTAAAACCGCTCCCTGATAAACAATAATGGTGAACTTTGAGATATGAAATTTCTAGTAATAAATATTATACTTCCCTTGAATGTTCTGGTATTACAGGATGTGTATGTTGAGAAGAGTCAAAGTAACCTAAGGAGGACAAAATTTAGAACCCGTGGACCACTGTAGTAGTTTTAAACTAAATTTAAAAATGTATTTAAGAAGCATGTTCAGGTATTAATTTGATTTAAGATCAACAACAATATTTTGAAGTGAAAACTTTCAAGTTACAATTTTTGGCAATTTACAATTAGGAAACAGGACACTTTTGATGAAACAAAGAGTATTACAATGAGTCTACCATTTTTTTAATCGAAAGGAGTATTACAATATTTTTATCTGGATTATGACGTATACCAATAAATAAGGCAACTTACTTGTTTGACCTGCGTCTTTGATTGTCGACTAATGGAGCATGAATCGTAGAAGTTGATGTCACATTGTAAGAGGGACAAACTTCGGGGGGACTATTACTATCAGGAAACTGATCGAATTAAGGATTCACCATTCACTTTTTCCTTGGGAAAGAAGCCTTTGGATATTTATTCATTTTAAAAAAATTGAATACCATGCGGTACTAACTTGTCATCCACTTAGTAGATGCCATCTACTTGTTAGAATAGACACACGAGAGCTTTTCTCGGGCAGTATAAGGTACAAATGTATTTTTCTCAGAAACTTATTCAAATGTAGTTAAAATTAAGTTATGTGGCACAAACTTTTTTCTGAAGTACTAAGTATGTTTTTGTTTCAATTCCTCCACGTCATAAATTTCAAGCTCCATTTAAGCTTTCCTTTGCTATCACCGCCCATGTAATGTGTCTGTGTGAGAGACTATTGCAGTTTTTGTGCATCATGCATATGTATCCCAATGTGATTCAGCACAATGAGCAATACATGAATTAAACAGTCCATGCAACCAATAATGATCTATTAGGATACTGTGGTTAAAAGGATTTATGATTCTATTTAATGGGAAATGGCTGACAGTCTCAAATGAATAATTCATACTGTATGTTTGAAAAGACAATAGTTTATTTGATATAATGCAGTGCACAATTGGTCAAGGATCCGGCTGTGTCACCAAGCCAAAATTTGTTTCTTTCAATGTTAGATCTGTTGTATTGCTGACTCTTCTCCTAATTTTTCTGATAAACAGGATGAGAAATACTGGCCTCTCATGCCTCCACTGCCTTCATATGGATATGGAAGGGAGCATCCTGGACCAAGATACGGAAGTTTAATTCACGGTCAAAATCTTAGAGATGTGGTGATTACGGGTTAGTTTCTAAGTGTTCATACTCGTTAGACGGTTGGGCTGTAGACACTTCCTCCATTGATTGTTCTGAACATAAAATAAAATATAATTGGGGCTGATACTATTTCTCAAATGGTTGTTCCTTTGCTTCATGGCTAGAAAGCTGAACTTGGAGTTACTTACATCTTGAACCGTGCTCTTGACATTTGTTTTATTCCATGAATGATGCTTTGTGGGTATTATTTTAGTATATTCAAGTCTGTATAGGATAACAGTCTCACAATGAATTTACTCTTTTCATCACCTCCCAGTGTGGACTCACCATGTGTAAATCCCACAGCTTTGTGAGTATTGGTCAAAATGTCTGGCCTAGGTAATGCATTCCCTTTATTGGCTTGCATTGGTATTTGAACAAAGTTACCTCACATGAGGTTTAGTCAGTTGTTTCTATCATCCTGGATATCTGAATGGCTAGTTCTAAGGAGTCCAAATCCGCAGTCCTATTTTTATTGCATCTGTTAGCAGAGTGTTGTTAGCTGTTCAAGATTCTTAAGTATTCTTAAGATGGAAAGGGGGAGGACAAAAAGAAGATATGAAATTCATCTGTTTTAAGTGCCATCAATCTGAATGCTTTCAACAACCGTAAGTTTCTAAAATATTGGTTTGTGTATGGATTCCGGTGGATACATCTGTGTGCTTAAATGTATATTATACATGACCTCTAGTTCATATGCCATATGGAAGCCTATCAATGTAATGCATGTGTGATACTCTGCTTTGAATAATCTTATAGTGCAACTGATATGCTATTCGGACCACAGGGCATAATGGTACCATTAATGGACAGGGTCAAACTTGGTGGAAGAAGTATCGTCAGAAGCTTCTCAACCATACAAGAGGGCCACTGGTGCAGATTATGTGGTCTAGTGACATTCTGATCACGAACATAACACTGCGTGATTCTCCTTTTTGGACACTCCATCCATATGATTGCAAGAATGTAACAATCAGAAATTTGACTATCTTGGCACCCGTCCTTGAAGCTCCTAATACTGATGGCATAGATCCTGGTAAGTCTATTTCTCAATCCACTGTCATGTTGTGAAGAAGTGTTAAAGGACATTAGGAAGATTTGTATGATTGATTCCATAGATCTTAGATTTGATTCATCTAGGTAGGTTATAGTTTTTGGTATGTTGTATATATCTGGTTGTAAAGCTTTGTGAATATACAAGACAAAATTCCAAAACTCTTTGTTTAACAAGAAGAAAGGATGATAATCCTAGATTCTGAATTCCTGGGGTACGGAATTCATTAGCCATGGTAGTCCTGTCAGTTGTCAGTGGATAAACCTTAAACCAAATGTATATTTCATGTTGGTTGACTTCTTGTGCAACAAGACTAGTAACTATGATAGTATAATGGACCTGCATAGTTTTTTATACTGTTCTATTGTATTTCACTTATGAACGAATACAAGTTGCTCATGAGTTGAAAGGTGTCATACAGATTCGTGTGAAGATATGATAATTGAGGACTGTTACATAAGTGTTGGAGATGATGCGATTGCAATAAAGAGCGGTTGGGATCAGTATGGGATAAATTATGCACGGCCTTCAAGGAACATACTCATACGAAACCTTGTAGTTCGCTCCATGGTCAGGTCAGCTGGAAGAAGCTCCTCTAAATTACTAATCTGTTTCGACCAATTTTGCCTGGCTGCCTTCTCTCATGGGTTATTAAATCATTTCCATAACACTATCAGAGTATTTTTTGTAATGTGATCTACGTGCAAGATTATTTGACAGTGTACAATGTTTAGTTCATTTAAGTGCATATTGAACTTGTTTCCATTGTGTTCAATAATTTAGTTACTATTTCCTGTTCAATGTAACTATTCAAGTCATGCCTGGCCTTTCATCAGTCTCAGATCACTTTTCTCTGACACCCTGAAATATTTGCTGATTTCTACCTTTTTGAACTATGACAGTGCTGGCATATCAATAGGCAGTGAGATGTCGGGTGGAGTGTCCAATGTCACTGTGGAAAACGTCCATGTCTGGAGCTCTAGGCGTGCTATTAGGATCAAGACTGCCCCGGGAAGAGGAGGATATGTCCGACATATTACATACCGGAATCTAACATTCGATAATCTCAGAGTGGGAATTGTAGTTAAGACTGATTACAATGAACATCCCGATGACGGGTTTGATCCAAAGGCTGTTCCCATCATAGAGGACATAAACTATCTCTCAATACATGGTGAGGAAGTTCGGGTGCCTGTTCGTATACATGGCAGCGAAGAAATTCCAGTGAGGAACGTGACCTTCCACGATATGTCAGTTGGGATAACTTACAAGAAGAAGCACATATTCCAGTGTGCTTTCGTTGAAGGTCGAGTTATAGGCACAGTTTTTCCTGCACCCTGTGAGAACCTTGATCTATACGACGAACAAGGAAACTTGATCAGACGCTCTACCTCCCAGAATGCGTCAGACATAGATTATGATTTTTGAAACAATACTGTATAATTCTCTCTTTTCTGGGCCAATTTTCCAAGTGGCCATTATTCTCTGTGTTTCATAAGATAGCAAGTAAAGGCAAGCATGCTTCGATAACTCATGTGCCTGATATGTCTTCATACCCTTTTTCTACATTTTCTGTCTTCCTATCATGCATTGTACATACAGCAAATATAGAGCTAATACACCCTAAAAATCCACTTTTTTCTCATGTCAAGTATGAAACTCATTTTCCGTTCCTTTCTTGCTGGTCTCTTTCTTGGTTTCTGTATTCCAATGATCAAATTTCACGTCGGGCACCCGAGCCCTGATACTTCCAACGGCCTACCATTTAACTTATCTCAAATTTGCCGACATTGAAATCACATTTTGGATATACTGCAATGTTGAGGGCACCCAAATTTGTCCTTTGGTGTCTCCGTGTCCGGCAGAGTAGTTAGCACAATATTTGGTACTGTGATGAAAAAGATGCACCTTTTGTCTTTATTTACCTACAAAGAAAACATACGAAAATAGGGGATATATATATTCCTCACTTTTTCCTCGTGTATCGTTCATTAAAATAGCTCTTTCTCACTCTATTCATCTCACCCCTTTCTGCTTTTACCTGGCTCTTCTTTCAAGTTCTTAATCAATTCACTTGACCAATGCAAACCACTATGAATAAGAATACCAAATAGTTTATACAACGTAATCAATTAGTTAATGAAGATTAACAGACTAGAATCAAAGAGATAAGAGTTTCAAAGAAGTAGGCTAATCAACACATGACAATTGATAAAACACTTAGAATCCAAATAAAATTTTGAAAAAAAATTTCATCAGACACCTTGAGGTTAATGAAACTGTGATCCAATTTTCAATGTAATTCAACAATTCAAAGCCCTTTTGATCATAAATTGGCACAAACAATAAGTAATTCAACTTAAATATATGAACAATTCAATCGCTACCCAACAATTTGATCAAATATCTACAATGATACTCACATTAAGAATTCACATTTTTTTGCACTCTTGTATTCTTTTCTTAGATTTTTTTTTAAAATTCTTTTATATTTTTCTTCCTCTTGATATATATATATATATATATATATATATTGTATTTTTCTTTTGTAGAGATAGAAGACGAAGAAGAATCATTCAACAAATCAAACTATCCCTTGTTTGTAGCTTTAGGCTTAATTCACACTAACAATACGATCACAAGAAAAGAACTAGGATAGATGTAGAAGAACAAAAACAAAACATTCATAAGATCATAGATTTTACAAAGAAACAAATATGATTTTAACACGAATAAAGATAAGCAACCCTTATGATGACGAACCTCAGCTTTGATACCAAAAATTTATATGATGTGCTTTCCTGAAAGATGAAGTTATTAGATCCAATTCTCAGAACACACTATAGAGGATTGAAGAACTCATCTTAAGATTCAAGGTAATAAGAAAGACCTATGTTGTCAAGTAACATCAACCATCCTCCTGATTTGGTAGACTCTTCAATATCTTTAACCTAAAGTAATTGAATGCCCCTTTATGAAGTTACTTAGGAACCATAAAGAAGAGCTTTTAAGAACACACTTGAAGACCATGTTTGATCATTGATTTCATTCACTCAAAGGAAAATAGTTGTTTGTAAGAGTGTCTTTAAAATACAAAATAAGAAGTATCTATAGTCCAAAGGCTCAAACTAACCTTAGGAGTTTTTGCCTTAGGTCAAAAGACATATATACCCTTAATACAAAGTCTAAATGACAAATAGAAAGTAAGAAAAACACCAAAAATATCTCAAGGGTGTGGCTATGTGGAGGCTGACCTATGCCAATTAGCCTCAATAAATGAAGCCTATAGGTTGCTGCTCTGACTGGCATCGGTGATGGCATTAGTTGTTGCAAGGATCCCATGTTCTAGGGGCTTTTTCTTCTGCTTGATTGATTTCTTCACATTTCTTTGATGTTTTCTTCTTGGATTGACATAACATGATTTTGAATGCATCAAATTTTGTTTTTACATGCCATTTCATCTCATCTTCGTGTTTGAACTTGAAGTATAAATCTTTATACTTAAGCTTCCATTCTTCTAGCTTAGCTTATTCAATTTTAGCATCAACAACTAGTTGTTCTTCTTAGATTTGCATCAATGCTAATGCCATCAAGATCCTCTTAATCCTTAGAACATCATTCATGTATTTAAAGTACAAATCTTTATATATATGAACCTCATTTCATAGGGTATGTATTCCTCTAAGTCATTTTTGAAGGATCATTAACTTGAAGGCATCAACAACTCTCGTACTTGAAGTATAGGTCCTTATAAGCAATCTTCCGTCCATGAATATCAACTGTCAAGTATTCCTCCTTCGATGACATCCTACTTGATCCAACCAATGTTTGTTTGGTTCCTTGATATATCAAGGTATGATACCTTCTCCTTTCAAATGTATTGAAATATACAAGTTTGAAAGGGATAATTAAGCACCAAAGTATGTGGTTTGCAATTCCCTGTGTCTACACTCCTACATTTGATTGACATTACATTTCATTACAAATGTTTATGGTTTAGCCTTACTTCTATTACTTTGACTTGTGAGAATATAATCTTTTTATAATGCCGGAGTTATTGTGGTACTATAAATTATTTTTTGGTTGTTTACATTTGGTAGTTATTAAACGTGTGATGTGATTTCTTGAAAAATGAAGTTATTAGGTTCAATTTCTCGTAACACATCAAAGAAGATTGAATGACTCATCATGAGATTCAAGGTAACTTATAAAGACCTATGTTGTCAAGCAACATTAACCATCCTCTTGATTTGGTAGACTCTCCAATACCCTTTTTTTTTTTTACAAGCGGTGTCCAGGCCATTCTCATACAAGTACCTAGACTATACCACTAGTGGCTACAAATTCACTAAGGCTAGAATTTGCAGCAAGACCAAATCAAACCTATGACCTGCAATATGTATTCTGCACCTCCAACTCTCCAATATCTTAACTCAAAGTAATTGAATACACCTTGAGAAGTCACTTAAGAACCCCAAGAAGAGTTTTTAAGAACACAATTGAAGACTACATTTGATCTTTGATTTCATTCACTTAAATGAAAATAGTTGTTTATAAAAGATGTCTTTCAAATAAAACATAAGAAGTATTTATAGCCCAAAGGTTCAAACTAACCCCAGGAATTCATGCCTTAGGTCAATGGACATATATGCCTTTAATATAAAGTTTAAATGACAAGTAGAAAGTAAGAAAAACACCAAAAATCACTCAAGGGTGCGACTGTATGGAGGCTGACCAACGTTGGTGCTAGGGCTAGTCATAGTGCCGGTTAGCCTCAATAAATGAGGCCTACAGGTTGCTACTCTGACTGGCCCTTGTGGTAGCATTGGTTGGTGCAATTTCCCCTGTTCTCGTTGCTTTTTCTTAGCTTGTTGCTTGATTTCTTCACTTTTCTTTGATTCTATTTTCTTGGATTGAGATAACATGATTTTGAATACATCAAAGTGTGTTATTACAAGCCATTTCATCTCATCTTCAATCTTGAACGTGAAGTATAAATCTTTGTACTTATGCTTCCATTCTTCAAGCTTAGCTTCTTTGATCTTGGCATTAACAACTAGTCGTTCCTCTTGGATTTGCATCAATGTTAATTCCATCAAGATCTTCTTAATTCTTGGAACATCATGCTTGTATTTAAAATACAATTCCCTATATATGAACCTTATTTCATAGTGCATGTATTCCTGTAAGTCATTTCTCTTAGGATCATTACCTGAAACCATTTAAGAACTCTCATACTTGAAGTATAGGTAATTATAAGCAATCTTCCTTCCACGATTATCAACTTAAAAGTATTCTTATTTTGATGGCATCCTAGTTGATCCTACCAATGCTTGTTTAGCTTCTTGATATCCATCACTCCCCCTAACCTCATAGAATTCATCCCTGAATCTTCAAGTCCTATATTGAGAAGAGAATGATCACTAACATTGATTGAAAAATCAAAATCATAGTTACCAAGGAGCTCAATGCTATCAAAGGCTGGTTATCCTCCATATAAGTAATATGATGACAATGTCTTACCCTTCTTTAATTCAAAGGTGGTGGTCTTTGTCTGATAGATATGTGGCCATTCACTTTTACAATAATGTCATTAAAAGAGTCATTATAGCTAAGAAAATCTATCCATTGCAAGTAACAAAAATGCAAAACCCTTTCATTGAAGATACAAATCAAAACTCCCAAAGGCTTATGACCCCACAAAGCATTGTACAAAAGAACTCCACCTCTCGAATTCATTCTTAATAAGCTCAATAAACACTCTTTTATCTTAGTATATACATGTCCTACATAAAAAACATCAAACATATGTGAAAAATGGACACTAAAATAACCTTCACATAGACTCGAATTCACATTAGCATCAAGATTAGCAATATTATGCTCTCTAAAAGATATGAAATTTCCCCAAATTCTCAACTTATCTCTATTCATGGCACAAAACAAAATCTTTAAGGAAATACTGTTCCGCATGTTATGCCAAGTAGAGATCAAACAAATAACAAACCTATAGATGTCATCAACATAAAGTCCCTCAACTTTCTTAAGGAATAACTTCTCATCATGATAAATGTTATCACAAGATCTTGACACACATTCATCAACAATCATAGATCTCTTTTTCATATGTAGTCCTAAGAGGTGCTTTTTAAACAAGACATTCAAGGTTCTAGGGTTAACATATCTCATCAAATCCATCTCATGTTTCTCAAGACTCAACAAGTCATATAACACATCATTCATAAAATACACAGGAGCACATTAAATTCCAAGCCTAGGAAAATAATCATATGAATCATAAGGTTCAAATTGCCTACTAAAAATGACAAGAAGAAACACAGTCCAAACACTCATGTTATTCTAAAAATCATGAACTTTCACAACTTTCCCTAAGTTCAATTTCACAACAATGTAGTGCAAATACAAAAAAAAAAAAAAAAAAAATCATCTTTCTAAATGAAACCAAAAATGGATTGGAAACCTTCTAATGTGAAACAGAATATTTGTGGGATGGATTTATCATCTTTACTTTCTTAACAGTTCTCTAAATATGTTGCTATTGTGAATAATGGGGGAGAAAAGGGGAAAATTTGATGGGAAAAAGGAACTTTTTGTACCCTTAATGTAGGTTTTTTTTTTAAAAAAAATCGAATTTATCTTGCTTTCTTTTCATTGGCTGGAGCCTAGATGGGAGATCCATTATTCAAACATTCAATCAAGAAAAGGTGAAAGTTGGCCTTAGATCATATGGAATCCAGAGTGTACAGTTACATTTACCAGAATAAGGATAAAAATGAATGGAAAAAATGTTACAAAACATTAGCATTAATGTCAATTGATGCTGATTGTTTATGGCCTTTTTTATTCCCTATGTATTTATGATTTTTCTTTTCTTTTCTTTTCTATTTGGCTTGTGTTTAGACAAATTCTATTCAGACTTTTTGCCCATAGCTTTATCTCTTGGATACTCATGTACAGATTCTTCAATTGATTAGGAAAAGAAATAAAAACATCCTCTCCTTGATAGGGAAAAATGTACTTTTTGTGGAATGGTTCTGGATGATTAAAATTGAATTTATTAAATTCTTCTAGATCAAATTTATTGAAGTTCTTTCCCAAGCCTTTGAGCACTACTTTTCTCAAGTAAATCATTGCAACAATTGAAACTACAAATGTCTTGCAAGCTAGTTGAGTAATTCCACCGGTTTTTGCTTGGAAAGGCAATTATAGCTAAGATGAACTCAACAATATACACTACTTTCAACCAAATGAAACTAAAAATTACACTAACACGATCTTAATGATATCTAAACTGCAAAAAGAATTTAAAATCATGCATTACTTTCAACCATATAAAACTAAATTTAAATGTAAAAAAAAAATCAAACACATAGAAGAATTACTAAAAAAAATATTGAAATTAGTCTTCATCTATTAGTAGCATCCTTTTATTTCATGTCATGTCTCGATTCTGCAAGATATTGTGAAGAGCATGCCTAAAATTTCATATTAAGATAATTAGAATAAACAATATGAAAAAAGAGGATGAATTTATTTAAACCATAAAGTGAAATGAAATAATAAAAAGAAAGAAGACATTGAAAAAATGGCTTACGGCAAAGGAAAGTAAAGGATATTTTAAGTTTAAACCATAGATGGCTCCATGCTCTTACTATACAATTGCAATCAAAATACATTGGAGATGAATGAATAAACTAGAACAAAAATGAAAGGTTAGGATTTGACTCACTCCACCTCATCAAAAAAATGTAGGGAGCTGGATCCCGAATCCATGAGGAAACGAGAACTGGAGTCCCAAGATTGAAAAAAGTTTTCTCACATAATCAAGTTGAGAACATACATACCTTATTTTTGTGGAATAATGCTATAGATCTTGTCTTGAGGAATTGATCTGGACATCTTGTCTACTCAACTTAAGATTTTCTAATCTATTCCCTTTCTATCAATGTAAACAAAAAGAGAAATAGATGATGAAAGAAAGAAACAGGAGTGGAGGATAGACGTACTGTAATTTCTTTGCAGTACCTTTCTTTTGACTTAGAAACAATTGTCTAGTTATTAGCTATCATAGGATATATATATATATATATATTTATATATATATATATATATATAATCATATTGTAATAACTAAAATAGAACAAGACTTGTCTGTGGGCTAAGAGCCCATCAGCTCATTTATTCTTTTGTTTAATTAAAGATCCAATAATTATTCATTGGATCATAAACCCAATATAATTATTTTGATCCTTTAATTAATGAACAATATTTATTTTTATTCTTAACCAAACAATAATTAATCTCATAGACATAGATCCAAATTAATTATAAGACTAATAAAAAAATATCCACTCCGTTATTTTATTTAAGCCTAACAATAATTAATCTTATGGACCTAAGTCCAAATTAATTATAAAATTAAAAAAATAACTAATTAATTTTATTCAAGATCAAATAATTAATTTCAAGGATTAATTAAAATCCTTAATTAATTAATAATGCTACTCCAATCTCCTATTTAAGAATGATATAAAATCATTTATACACAATGGGGCTAGATCAAATACATTAAGACACAACGTTTATTACTCTATAAAATGACCAAAATACCCTTATTATATGGTAGCAATATACGTGGTCATTCTAAGCATCTTCTATTATCACTATAAGAAGATGATTACTCCATTACACATAGTTGTAGGAACAGAAGGCTTATATCAACCATTAGTCTTTAATCTACAGATATATTTGACATAATTGTCCATCTATGTAACACCCACTATTAAGCGTAGGTCTTATGTACTATCACCTTACTCAATGACATCTACCATCCTTAAGTATCTAATTCTTTTACCATTGAATCACAATGAATACTCAGTAAAAGAATATTCAGTACAATAACAATTGTACTACTAATTGCTCGGGTGTAGTGATTCAACTAAGAACAACACACAAGGGAACCCTTTTCATAAATGAAATGGCACAGAGACCTTATTGTACAGGCCTGACTTAAGTAACTAACTCTAAGTACCTAACATATAAGGTTATTGATCTCCGCTATGTGATCTCACCCATAGTATATCAAAGCACATGGAATTAGCTCTGACAGACCACCGACCCATACTCATGTCATGGTTACATGTCCACACTATAGCATCAATGATTTTAGTTCTCAATTATTTGATAGTACCTTTAGAGAACAATCACTGAATGGTCCTATTCAACACATACAAAATGTGCTAACACAGATAGTCCGGGAGTTCTACCCAATGACTAAATATAAGTCACCCTATTTAAAGGAAACTAATATGTTATGACCTTTGTTCAATGGAAGACCCAATTCCATTAACTGGCCAAGAACTAATTCCTTATGATTTAAACTTCCAATGATCCGTACCTTACTGTGTTTAACCTCCCAACACACAGATTACCTATTTAAATCAAGTTAGACCTTTTTGCATGATATAACAATATGTATAAATTTATATATATATATATATATATATATATATAAAGATTGTAACTTTTACACAATATCTCAAAATAAGATAGTCTTTTTGGGCATAAATCTCAACAAAAAATAATGAAGATCTATGTGTAGTTGTTCATTTCATATGCTCCTTCACTAACATATTACAAAGGTATATGCATAAAATGTAAAAGCACCTTCATTAGTCAAAACTATCTTTAAAATACCATTATTGCATCATTCCTAACCAATATTCAGAAGAGGCAAGCAAGAACACTAAAGATTCAACAATGTTCCCACTAACTCATAAAAGAATGTAAGCACTTAGATTACCAACTAATCTATAGATGTATATTTACTATGCACATTGAATAATCCATATAGCTCTTCCCAACATTTGTCAATCAAACTTGATAAGCAAAATAGATACAAGATGTAAAAGAATACAACACTATCCAAATGGAAATATATCCTAGTATATATAAAAACAAAGTGAACTTGTGCCAAAATAAATAAAAAATATAGCAACTAAGCTATTAAGATTATTAAAAATTTTCAATTTTAGAAAAGAATTTCACCCTACGTGGTCTTTGTGAGGTTAAAATACATCATCATTGATCTAAAGAAAACTTATGTGTGTAGTTCCAGAATCACCTAATCTCCAAGATAAATCCTTGAAAAAAGTAGAAAACAAAAAAATTTGTAAATATTCCTTATGTAATATTGTGCAATTCAAAATCTAAATCCTAAAAAATGCAAACCTCATTAATTAAAGAAGCTACGACTATCAATAATGTCTCTTGTTATTTGACCAAGATAGATATCCTACATAAAAGAACTTATGTTAGTGTGCATAACTACTAAAAAATATCTTATAGTTACATATTCGCCAAACCTGATTTTGCAAATTTATTAGGTTCAATAAATATGAAGGTACGTCACCAACATCTAATTGTGAGATACCACAACTGGAAAAGTTATGGATTTTCTTATTAAAGGAAGACCACAAACATACCTCCTCCAGGTAACAATAGGAGGGAATCCTAGAGAGGGTCATACATAAAAATATCATTTTTCCAATTTCAAGTAGATGATGTTCACCGTCTATTTGGTTTGCAGTCATCACCAGTAGAAATCTCCAAACTCTACCTCTATTTATTCATAAGAACAATCTCCTTGCCTTGATCGTCTCACAAACAAGGAGTTGGTAATATACAATACATGATTGAACTATTGGATTCAATCGCCAGTATCTTTTCTCATTCGATTTTCTCTTCTTTTTTTTTTTTTGAACTCTTGTTCTGTTTTTCTTTCTCAGACTCTCTAACAACTGAAAAACAAAAAGGGAAGAGCAATAGTAAAAAAAACCCCAGAAGATATCGTGATAGATAAATAAATCACCACTTGAACTCTAATTGAATTCAAAACGAGCTGCTCAATAGAGAGTTACTAAATTCAAATTTGTCCAAGTTCAATGAATCTGGAAAATTACAATTCAGTCACATAATTAACCCACTATTACATTTTAGGCTTATTCATATTGGTAAATTAGTATAAACAAGTTTAACAAATTATGTTTAGATCCATAAACAATAGATTGCTCCATAAGTAATTAGTTCTGGAAGTGTGACTCAATAGGTCCTCATAAAATTAGCATTATACTAAACAAACAACGTTTAATATCATTTACAACTAGCGGTGTCTAGCAACACATCATTGAAATCTAATTAAAAAGAATGGTAGTAACGTGACAAAACCTTCTATGATAAATACATGTCTTAATCTCTTTGTCCACAAAGTTATAATTGAACACAAGTCATGGAACGTGTCGTACTCTTACAGTTCAATATTTCAATTCTCGTTTCCAAGAAGACTAACTAAAATGAATAAGATAAATATATCATATCTACATATTCAAGCATGGCCATGCATTTCATAGTCTAGCTCAAGCAAAAATACTAGACTTCACTTTCTTGTTATATAAGAGGAACAAATCTTATCTTAATGATTCAACATTCCACCTAATAAATTATGGCATACTCAATGCATGCCTTTATTGTAAATTCAATTAAGAATGATGTTTGACAATATCAAATTATGTAGTCATTCATGCTGAATATCTAATGATCTCTAGTCAAAAAGATCAACCATAATTATCACAATGAAATCAATTATGACACTAGTATAACAATAAATGAAGTGATTCCATGGAAGACCAGTCTAGTACAGAATATTTTACATGTAATTATATGATGATTTTTATCCCATCTGTATAACAATAGTCATGAATCAATACATACTAGCCTCGACACTTTATTAATAACCTAATCTCAATAACACTTAATTAGGGATATTTTAAGAATAGAAAATAATCTATCCTGAAGACATTACATAATTTAAAAAACAAAATGCAGATATTAAAGCAAATCATATAATAATATTAATAACTTCTGATACAGTGTTATGCCAACAAAGAAAACCATCATATGGTCTTAGAGAATATCCAACACTTATTTTAAGATTATTTTGACTTACTGATCGAAATAGAGAAAACACCACAGATAAATTTAGTAGTTTACTATAAACACTAATATTGCATGCATTAAAATACACTTTCTAGATTCACCAACTTTTGGTTGTTGTATGCAAGTTTTTTTCTCTTTCTTGTGAACTTCTCAAAGATCACTTTTTATTCTAACATTTGTTCCTTCTTTCACTTGTACACGAGAACTATTCATTATGGAAATTTCACAATTGCTAGGAGTTTTGCTTCTATTTCTCTACTGAACATTGTCATCTGTGTCATCTGTACTAATAATATTCAAACTTGCTTTGTATTTTCTGGTATTTTCAATCAACTGATCCATAAGTTCATCAACAATATTAAAAATCCCATAATTAAGTGTGACCATATTCATGATATGACTTATCTTCCTCATTAACCTAATAAAATTAATTGTTGCTAGAAAACTTGAAGATTTGTCTAATGACTCATTTGATTTATCAACAACTCTCCCATCCGTAGCATTTTTTTTACACCTCTTTCAAATATATTTTAAATTAATCTTATGAATATTACCTTTGATATTTAGCAACCTTAATGCATGAGAACACAATATTCCTAACTTTCCAAATTTCTTGCAACTGCACTAAATTAATAGTGCTACTAAAAGAGTCAAATAGAATGGTATGATACCTTTGAAAACCTTTTTTATTTAATAGAAAGCAATCTATGTGCTTGTCATTCTTATATTCAACAACTTTCTCTATTATGCCATCTTTAAATTCATTTTGAAACACATTAAACATCTTATGAGTGTATACATCAACTGCATGCTTCAAAATTTCACTGGTATTTGTATTATAGGTTCCCCCCTAAGCACTATTGATAGGAATCAAGGAGCAAACTTTAATTGAATCATCTTGGAGGCTACCAAAAGAAAAGGACATGGAAGTTGAATTTTCAAGGCTTCAAGCTTACTTATAAAGACTTGTATTTGATGGCATTGACAATAAAACAAGTCCAAGAAAACAACTTATTGCTGATGCCAAGCTTGGAGAAAGTAAGTTAAGTATGGAAGCTCAAGTACAAATACCTATATATTCATTTCAAGTTTAAACTAGTTGAAGATAATGGAAGCTTGAAGCTATGAAATGGTACATCAATTGAGCCTAAAATTGAGCATGAAGATGCCAACGGTGTGTAGAAAGAGGACATCAAGACAACATTATGAAATACAAGCAATTTGGTGAAGAATTGGTGAAGGTTGGGGACTACCTTAAACTATCTATTACTCAAGGTCCCTATCTATTACTATTACTCAAGGTCCCAACCTGGGATAGATACCTATCTATTACTCAAGGTCCCAAAAAGGTTGGGGACTACCTTAAACTATTGGAGCTAAACATGGTAGGAACTAATATAAAAAAGGATAGTGAGGCCTCAATGGCTATATTTCTCAAGGGATTGAGAAGAGACATTAAGGAGAGACTTGAACCATGCCTTTTTGTTGATCTTGAGGAGATGGTACAAATGTCCTCTCAAGTTGAAAGATACTTGAGGAAAAAGAAGTCATCAAATAGGAGGACCCATGAAAGCTCAAGTCTTGATTTTTCTTCATCAACGAGAGTACAAAGAGCATGGGCAAAGGAAGAGGAACCTAAACCTAGAATGCAAGAAGTGAAAATTATTCAAGGTGAAGTAACTCCACAAGAAGTTGATGAAAGAGAACAAGTCCAAGAGATTCCTAAGGAAGAAAAGAAAGAAGATGAACTTGTGCAAGTTGTGGATTGGCAAGCTGAAAATTTACAAGAGACACACAATGAAAACAAAGTGGAAGAAATAAAGGAGCTTCAAAGTGAGCATGAGAGGGAAAATCAAAATGAAAAGGAAAAAGAAATGGGGAAGAAGAAGTGAGATTAATTTCTAAAGATCTTGAGAGGCAAAACTTTGAAGAAGAAAATGAGTGTGAAAGAAAAGAAAAGAATGAAGAGGAAGCAAGCCCAGAGGTAAAAAATCTTGAGAGGAAAGAAAATGATAATGAGAAGAGAAGAAAACAAGAAAGAGAGGGGAGAGAGATTTTTATTTCTATTCCTAAATTTGACCAATCTTTTCCTATTGTTTCATTGTCTAAATTTCTGGGATTAGAAGAATCATTCAAGAGGGAATTTGGCAATGATGAAGTGAGAGTAAGTAAGACGCTTAATTGGTACACACTCATATCTATTCTTGGTGAAACATTGTTGAAATTTTAGAATGAAAATTTGTTTTATATACCTAGATATGATTGTGGTTATGCTTTTTGTGATTACAAGCATGAAGCTATTATTGAAATTCTTAAGCATAATGAGTCCTTGGATATAAGGAGCATGTTTTGTACTTATTTGAGTATTATTACAGTTTTCATGAACTTTATGTTTATAAAGAAATCTTATATGGACCAATGTGAGCTTGAAAATGCTTGTGGTAGTAATGAGCAAGGTGCTCTTGATGCAACTCTAAAGCATGATGATTTCATAACTAGTGGGAGTAGGATGTGTATTTTTAAATGTCCTTTGAATGAAAAGCCACATCTTGAGCTTGCTTGGACAACATTTGTGAAAGAGCATGATTGTAACTTTGTGCTTAATTTTGACAAACAAGTTTTATATGTTAAATTCTATGAGCATAGTGAATCTCTACTTGGAAAGCATCCCATGCTTATGCTTAGGGAATCTACATATTACTTGTTGACCATTGAGGAACATGGGAAAGGATTGGATGTCTTTTGTTATGCTTGGAATTATTTGGACTTCTTTTGGAAGGACATTTTGGCATCATACATGAGTAGATTGTAAAAATTTATCTTAGGCCATCTAGTATTATGGATTTTTGACTTCATGATACTTGATAAGAAATTGTATTTTCATGGTTTTGTGCTTCAAGCTTCAAGACAAGTTTATTATATTGAATTCCTAGAACATGATGATTAATTGTTTGATGGAAGTGCTTTGATGATGCTTATGAATCCACGGTAAGAGTGAATTGATACCTTCCTATTGTTTCATTTACATGATTAAGTTTGTCATTGTGATATACAGGCATGGAGATTCTAGGTGTGTCTTAGATGATAAAGTCTTGTTGATCTTTGATATTATGAGTCTTGATAGACATACATATCTTTGTTGTCTTAGGTGCATTCATTCTTGCATATAAATCTATCTTGTTTGAGATGTACGTTATGATGTTTCATTTGTGGAAGATGTTGAGAGACGCATGTCATGTGGGGAAGATGAACTTCGGGGAAGCTTTAAAACTTCACTATTTTGTTAACCACATGAGTGCTTAGTTCAAACATCATTTGATGATTCTTACTAGGCAATTTGAATTTTATGCTTTACATGAATATCTGCCTAGAATGGATATCCAAAATTGTTGTAGACCATCAAACATCATGGATTTTGTTGTCATAAAATTTGATAGCAAATTATATTTTTTTCTTCTTAAGTGCTTATCGATTGTTCATTCTATGTTTTTGGATATCTTGCTTAAAGAACACTTCTTTGAGTTGCATGTGGAAAGTAATTTTATACTTTTTGAAAATCATGATATGATATTTGAGATATACGTATTCCCAGGATCTTGTATTTTCTTGTATAAAAGACATGTCTTAGGATTACATATGAAAAAGAAGCCTATGATTCTTGGAGAAGGCTTGTTACGATCTTGTGAAGAGATGTTTTGTGATGAGAATTTGTTCTCTAATGACGTCGAGGAATATTACTTGGATGAAAATGTGGATTTTAGCATATGTGAGAGTTATATTCTTCTTGATTTTATACATATGTTTGAAGTTTTAGATGGAAGACGTGTCTATGCTATGGATTGGACATATTTCTTGAGCTTATTGTGCATGAATTCAAGATGTGAAGTTCTTATGTACCAGGATTTATGGGGTCATATACCAATAAGAATTTGTACCTTGCATGATAGAACCTTGTTTCTTTGGTGCTTACATTGGATAATACTCCTTGTTTATGTGGTTGTACTAAAAAGTTTCTGTAGATAAGGAGTACATATCAATAAAGGACAGATCACCACCTTTGAGGGAAGGAGCGGTAAGGCATAATTATGAGATAACTTCAATGATGGACAGCAATCATCAAGCCTTTGAAAGCGAATTGCTTGGTAAGTATTCTTTTGATGTTTCAATCAAAGTTAAAGATAATTCTCCTTTCTTGTAGGACTTGAAGATTCAAGGACGAATCCTCTTGAGGTGAGAGGGAATGCTAGGAATCGAGGAGCCAAGCAATCTTTGATTGAATCATGTTGGAGGCTACCAAAAGACAAGGACATGGAAGTTGAATTTCAAGGCTTCAAAGCTTACTTATAAAGACTTGTATTTTACATACAAGTATGAATCTTTTATGACTAAGAAGATCTTCATGGTATTGACAATGAAACAAATCTAAGAAAAAAAACAACTTATTGTTGATGTCAATACATATTCATTTCAAATTTAAACTAGTTGAAGATAATGGAAGCCTGAAGCTATGAAATGGTATGTCAATTGAGCCTAAAATTGAGCATGAAGATGCCAAGGGTGTGTAGAAAGAAGACATCAAGATAGCATCATGAAATACAAGCAATTTGGTGAAGAATTGGTGAAGAAACAGCAGTGAATAGATGGATTGTCCAGCGTTGGATTGGATTTCGGCCAGCCTTATATGTACTTAAGGAATTTGATATTTTTAAAGGCTTCTTTTATGTCTTAACACCCCTAACTTAAAACATTAGGTCTACTTTCAAATTAGACTATAAATACTCTCTTGTTGGTAGTGGGGTGACAGAATTTTTGAGAATACAGACACATATGTTTCAGTTTTCTCAGTTTGACATGATCAAACTAGTTCCTTTGGTGAGTTCTTGAGAGACATTTATTAGGGTTCTTGAGGAGCTACACAAGAGGGTTTCAATTACTTGGGTTAGGGTATTGAATAGTCCACAAAATCAAGAGATTGATTGACAAGGATTTAGTTCATAGGTTAATCTAACTAGCCATTAAACCTTTTGATGAATTCCTGAAATTTTCATGGTGTGTTCTTGAGAACTTGATCCTAAGAACTTCAACAACCTAGAATCACATCAACTATGAAAAACTTCTACCCTTTCAATCTCACTCATTCTTTCTATATTTTCTTCAAAATGTTGAAAAAATTAAGTGAGAGTCATTATCTTGCATGTCATTTGGTGAAAAACAATATTGGTTTTTTTAGTGGACTTCATATTTGCCGAGAAAAATTCATTATTGAATGCAAGACACCACTTTGATATAAGATCGTAGAGTTTTTACGCCACTGATTTTCAGAAAAATCACATTGTTCTATCATAGATTTCCATGCTTCATCAAACTCCATCTCGAGGTCACGTCTATTAAAACAATGATGAAAATTTTTCCTGAAATCAAGTTTTCCATGAAGAATTTTAATACTTTGGGCAGCATTCTTGAATACATGTCATTCACACATACGATGGCACATGTTAGAAAATACCTTCTTTTTTGCACTTGCTACTTGATAAGTGAAAATTGTTTTCAAAATGCCTGCAGAAAGGGATTCAAACACCTAAACAAATGAAGTGATATTTTCATTAAAATCATTGCATGACAAACAATTGTTTTTCCAATGTTGATTATCACCAATAAAAGGAGCACAACTCATGTTTCACTTGTTAGTACGATATGTAATATCAAATATCTAAACTTTCCCAAAGAAATCATAGTCAAATATCAAGGTTCCATCTTTCTAGAAAATATTCGTTAAACCTACTCTAATCATCTAATTGCATACTATAAAAGAATGTTGGATTTTCTATTTGTTTGTGCTTAAACAAATTTATAAGACTTAGAGCATCTCCAACTTCAATCAATCTTGCTAGGCGGTTTTGTACATAATTAGAAACATCCTATATAAGAGATCCAATGCTTTTAGCTCCATCCAACTCTTTCATCATGTATAGATAAGTTCTTGTTGGTCCAATACCATTATCAATTAGGGAGTCAACCAACTTTATTATTATCACTCATTTTCTTTCCTGGCCTTAACAAACGTCTTTTTTATGGTAGAGCAAGATCATGATTATGCTCATCAAATAAACGAAAAACAACCCATAACCCATTTTCTATTTTGAAAGTGATTTGCGCTTTGCAAAAAGTTCTTGTGTATAGTTAATCCACCTTCTTCACTTCATACGGATTAGCATTCTCAATAAATCCTTCTTTACTACACAAAAGGTATGTTTTTGAATTCTTTAATGTCATGTTTATATCATGTAATATGATCCCAACAGAATGCTAAAACCGCTAGATATAGCATATTCATTATAAAGATCATAAGGTTTAACTTCCTTATTTACTATAGTACCATGCCAATTTTCATTTTTAAATTACTCTTCTTGAAAAGGACCATCTTGTTAACTTCATCATCATTTTCCAAATCAATAATTGCATTCATGAAACACTATATCATTAGTTATTTTACTATATAAATATTAAAATTTATGCAATTATTATTATAATAGAAAATATTACAACTAAAATAATCTTTATCATCTTCACTATTAAGATGTTATTTAAATTTTATTCTATTTTTTGCAGCTATGCCTCAATTCCTTATCTAATTTTTTTTTCTTCCAGTAAATCAAGTCTATTGAATCTCATTTCATGTCTCCAAATGTTATGCAAATCAAACTCATTATCCATTAAAAAAAACTCAGAAAATAAAAAGTATAGCAAAACCAACTATAACGTGTGATATAAATTATTAAATATAGCACATGAACATAATATAATAGCCCCTTTTTAATGCATTTACAGTTTTTCATTTTTTTTCGTGTACTAATGAATTATAAAATTCAAGCAAAACAAACCTATCAAAACTATATATATAAAAAAAAAAGAACAGAATAAGCTGCCTTTATTTTTTTCCTTATAGTTAATTAAACTCGCGAAGTCTCTTCAATTCTTGATAAGTTCAACCATAACATCCATTAAAGCCATAAACACAATCTAAAAAAGTTACCTATTTTTTCCTTACTTTGAATGAAGTGTAGCATAATTCTATTCCATATCTCTAAGCAAAACAAATAGATTATAAAAGGTTGAGACCCTCAACCCAAAGGGGCCTTATGATTCTTGTGGATGATGTAAATCAAGAGATATGCCTTAATTGCTGATGGAAGAAAGTCTGTCCTTAAACTCTCACTGACAAGGTTTAATCCTGCATTAGGTAAGATTCGAACCCTCACTATTATACTGAGTTAGGTTATTATTACATTAACTTTCACCTTTGACCTTTGACCAGTTGAGTTATACCATGTGGGCAAAACAAATAAATTATAGTTTATAAGGAAGGGAAGCGGGCGGGGGGAATAATTTTCCTGTCTGTCATTTTTATGCCACAGGAACTCCATACATCCTACGTAAACTTTTTTAGACCGTGTCTTGGAAGCCATGAATTTACCCAAGGAGAGAACTTCTCCCAGTCGGAACTTTTAACCATGAAAATAAATTGCACAGTATCCTTTTACAAATTATAATATCATTATCAAATTCACGTTCATCCCGTTAATGGTACAACCTTAGAATGATTGAGGCTCTAAGGATGTAATTTTATATTGGAGTCTAAATTATGATCGAATTTTTTATTTAAACGTACATTTTCTGAAATGAATGGATATCATCCAAATAGATTGCTTGTCCAAGCATACATTAAATTGAAAACCCAATCAGAACACAATTTTGCCATATAAATGGCTAAGGATCCTTACAATCACTGAAAAGTAAATTAAGCCCTAACAATATAAATAACAACAACAACAACAACAACAACAATAATAATAATAATAATAATAACTTCTAAGTTAATAATATCTTTTGAATTTTTTTTATGAACAATTTTCCCAAATTTTTTAAAACACCAACTGAAGGTTGAAGAATCCCATTTTATTCCAATTTAACATACAAACATGTTTGGGTTTTTAAGATTCAGCCTTACCCTTACTATCCATAACTGAAATAGCCACCAAAATTCTCTGAAATGCAATGTCCAGAATAGCACGCAGGTTCTCCTGCATGGACGAGATGAATTTGATGTTTTGGTAAGAATCTCCGCATCCAAAGTAATCTTCGGTTGATTCACTTAGAAATTCATTTACTTCATTTTTGTTTAATTTTTTAAAATATTGAATTTTTAAAAATAAACTTAGACATGTGGAGGAACTTCATTGGACTGATGTACCAAACCAATAGGATAACATCCTACAGCGGCTGCACTGAAATTTTTCTCATACAGCGGCTGTACTGTTCTGTATAACGATTGGTTGTTTAATGTTAAGGAATTAAAAATTTTAGTTAGACTAAAATTAAATAAATATCAAGACACTATCCTAACTCTACCTAGTTTCTTGAACAGTGGTAATACTTTTGGGTGTGTGGCAAAGTGCCCCTCCATCTTTTATCTTTTATACAGGCGTGTTTACTATCTTTTACATCACCAATTAAAATAATACATTTTATCTTATAAATGTTAAATATTTATAAAGTTTAATTTATCTATTTTATTTAATTAATAAAATAATCTGGAAAAAAAAGTTGAAAAACAAATATATATTTATTATTGATTGTATACAAGATTCAAAATCTTTATAGAAATTCACCAACAAATAATTGCAAATCTTCTACTTCGTCCTCTATACCTCTAATAAAAAATAAAGATGTATTTTAATTATTTTTTACAAATATATTTTATAAAGTAAACTCTAGCCAAATAAGTAAAACTATACTTGATATTTTTTGGGACATATATATATATAATTATTGATAATGTCAAAAATGGTATAAAAGATCTAGAATGGGATTCCCTCAATTGCCACAAATAAACCTCCAAGATGTTCGCTTGATTCTTTGTAACGCAAGATATACCAAATTTAGCTTGTGTCACTTTCATTATCAACAATGTCCATGTCAAAATTAATTTGGGCGTTGGGCCACGTAGTTTCCGTGTAGTATGCGTGGCTTGCTTTATTAGTCTTAGGTAAACTCATTTTTCAAAATTCCGTAATCAACATAATTAGCAGTCTTTGGTTGGTGCGTTATTGATATTTTTATGTTGATCTTCGTGGGGCAATAGCGCTTTTTTTTTTTTTTTCATCGTGATTGTGCAAATAAGTCTTTATATAAATATAGAAAAATGTTATTATAGATAATAGAATTTAAATTATTTTTGAGTGCATGTTAATTTCTAATCGTCAAAATTAACAGTGAACTACTTTTTTTATAAAAAATTAATCAAACACTCCTATGGTTTAATTTGTTTTTTTAGGATTTAATTTATAAAATATTTCTTAAAAATTTAATTTTTATAGAATAATTTATTTTAAAAAAAAGACAGTTGACAATTAACTTTGACTGTTAGAGACTTAATATGAGCTTAAAATAATTTGAGGTTTATTGCTCATAATAGCATTTCAATATAAATATATATATAGTTATATCCAAGTCAAAATCTTATACGCACCTCGATTATTCCATTAGAAGGTGCAACTCACCAATGAAAAAATATGAAGAAAGGTCGAGTCGAACTCACAACCTGCGTTATATACAAGTCTCATCTTCAAACTATTCGATTACACCGTTCATGCATTTGTGCTAATGACTTAGTCAAGAACTTGACTCGTAATTTAAAATTTGGGTACATCCTTAACAGCGAATGACTTGAATATTGGTGAATTTTCATCTACTCCTTTCGTCCATTCTTTTTTAATCCTTATCTATGCAATGTCATGACCTCTCAGATGTTTCCTTTACTATTTGAAAAAGAATTGATTATCCAAAATTAAAAACATCTTTATTTTTATTTTGAATCATTTAAAAATCAAATGTTTCATGTTCTAAGTCACCTCTTATCTATAACTAATGTTTTTTAATCAAATTGGACTAGTCGGTTGAACCGTAAGTTTTTTTTCAAAAATTGGGCGGCCCAATCTTTAAAATATTCTTTTTTTCTTTTCAAATTATATATCAATTTAAGAAATTAGATACATATTTATTAGTCTTTCTATCTATAATTGAATATTCACACTTTAATTAAATACAAAAATATTTTTTATTTTAGAAAAATAATGTATAATTTATACATCCTAAAGTATTAATGTGGGCATGCAATTCCCAATGAAAACAGAACTTATATTCAATATTATACAATTCTATTAATTGTTTATTTAATTCTAAACTTAGAATGGAAGACAATTGAATGTTTTTTTAGAGTAACTTGAGTAATATTCGAAAGATGCACGAGAAGTTTGTAATAAATTACAAAGATAATAAATTAAAATAAAATTGTAATTTAATGTGTCATTCCTATTTTGAATTATCTATTTAGAGTGTGACCAAATGGTTCAGAGATATAGCCCGCATACTGTAGGTCGTGAGTTTAATTTGATCTTCCTACATATTCTATCTAATAATATTTATATTAATTGGCCATTATGAGTTGAAGATATGTGTTTTAAAATTCAAAAAATTAAATAATAAGATAGATTTATTATATTATTTTACTGAATTGTAAAATTTAATATTAACATATATAATGTTAATGTATAATTTATCTTACTTTTATGTATAAATTTTTTTTAAACAATTATAGAAATTTTTATACTACCTCCGTTCCATAAGGATAGTCCACGTTTCCTTTTTCTTTAGTCTCAAATTATAGTCCAATTTTTTTTTAGGAGAGTTGATTATAGGTTAAAAGATAAAATTACCATCATTAATTATCTCTTTATATCTATTACTTTCAATTCCAATAAATTAAATACATGGTATAAAAGTAAAATTATCCTTAAAATTAATAACATTAATTATACTAACTAACTTTTCTTAAGATGCATGGAAAAATAAAGTGGACTATGTTTATAGGACGGAGGTAGTATAAAATATATAATTTATATTTTTTCTAAAGAAGCCTTTCATTATTTTAAATGAGAGAGAAGAGAGGAAAACAAAGAGTGAAGGAAAAAAATAAAAATAAAAGTTGGTGTTGATTCCCAGCCTTCAGTAGTTACATTTGGAAGGTCGGCTTTAAATCATTTTTTCAAGTTACACTTGTTAAGCTATGGATGCATCCACTCTTTGAAACTATTAAATCCTTACTTTACACTTAGACAGTTTTTATTTATTTATAAACGATAGTGGAGATAGAATCACATGCATCTCAATTATACTTGAGAGTTAGATAAGTTAATACCTTGTTTTTAATAACACTTGACAATTAGATAAGTTAATGTCTTGCTTTTAATATAGTAAGATATGATTACAACTAATACATAATTTTATTCTATATCCTATTACAGGTTTTAAGATGCTAATGTTGTGAACACAAACAAATATGTTTTGTTCATTTAAATTAAATAACCAAATATTTATTTCTACGCCGCAAAAATGTTTATTCACTATCTTGTAAAAATCTATCCAAAAAGTAAAAACATCATGATTAATGCCTAAATTTAAAATACATGTCCTATTATCATCTCGCAATACTTTCCTGTCAAAATTAAATATCCCTTTATTCAAAATTTAAATTTATTATCATTTAAAAATTAAGTAAATAAAAGTTAATTATTAAAATTTGTCAAAATTAAAATAAATATCCAACTTATTAGAAATAGTAATAGTAAACATATATTCAATAGGTAAAAATAATAAAAGATAAATGAAATATAAAAATAAAATGATAAGAAACAATTATTCGAGGCTTGTATACAACGCAATTGTCTTAAAACAGATTCGCTTCCTCAGGTCCTTGTGCTAGAGATTCTTCATACAGCGAACTTGAACAACTTAACTAAAGAATATTGTCAAAATATTTTGTGCAATGGAGGAATAGAGAAAAATTGGTTTTTCTAATAGTTTTCTTATCTTTTAAAACTGAATAGGAAGGTCCTATTATTTATAGACTAAGTAGGGAATTAGAAGAAAGGTATTAAATTATTTAAATTTTCTAAGTAACATTTTAGAATTCCAATGAGGTTATTTAGAATTCGGTAAAATTATTTAAATTTTGGAGAAATCTATTTAGAATTTCTAAATAACCATTTAAACTCTTGATTAAACTTTTAGATTTTTAACATTACCAAATCGAGATAATAAATCTAACAAGTATTTTAGAAACAATACATTAAGAAACAATTTTCTTATTCATGTCCTATAATTTTAATGCCAATTTTCCAACACGACGTTAGATAGATTAAGGATATATTAATTATGGTAAAACTTTTTCTTTAAAATGAAAATAAATATTTAGTTTTACATAATTACACAAATTAGAGGCTCGATATCATGCGATACATTAACATTTACAATCACATAAAAAAAATATAAAAAAAAATAACTAAAAGATCCTTTTAAATTTTTAAGGATTGAAAAAAAAAACTGATGAGCATATGAGACACCTCTACTTTGTCTATTTTTGAAAGAAAAGGATGGATCAAGCGACACGACTTTAAGGGGATGGATGACCATCGCGCTAATTTTAGAATGTTATTGGATACAGTATTCGTTTGGATGGTATCATTCAATTTTATTTAATGCATTTTTAAATTGGAGTTTATTTTTCATTCAAAAATGAATTTTTTTAAAAAAAATCAAATTAAATCATTCATCTATGATGGATGTATCAATTTTTTTTATTTTTGAATAAAAAATAAACTTCAATTAATATATACAATTTACGTATTGATGAACAGAGAATTAAGGAAAAAATATTGAAACCAATCACACCCTAAGACGCCATTCATTTCATTTCCCTAATGGCAAAAGAAGATCAGCATAAAAACGTGACCGCAAAAAGTCCACAGCACGATACGAACCGCCAGGGAGGGAAGAATCCGTGAACTTTCAATTTGAAGGACATACTTTTCTTAGTCCAAGCGGGTATATTTACGTACTTTTTTTTTTTTTCTTATTAAAATATTGCACATGATAATTTCAACAAAAGAAAAAAAGGAAATGTCCGTATTATTTTTCTAGAAACTAGACATGTCTCTTGCTTGGAAAATTCCTAACTGGACTTTCGCGCATGCGCGCCACTACTTTGTACAGTCTAGTTTAGGCGTATCAATAAAATACTTTATTTGTTATTATTTATAAATTATTTATATTATTTTTTATTAAATAGAAATTATCACTATTAATTTATTATATATTCCTTCAATCATCACTTATAAGTTAGTGATAGAGGGAGTAATTCCTTTATTTATAAATATATATATATATATATATATATATATATAAAAGAAGCTTTTCTTGTCTTGTCTTCATGAAAATAAAAAAAAAACAAGGGAAGTTTATGTAGAAAGACAAAAATATAAGAAAGAGTTTTGTTTGATAGAAGAGTTTATGAAAAAGAGAGTTAAAACTTTAGTTAAAGAATGGTATTTTTTATAATGAAATTTTGGATTTAATATTTTGTCTATAGATTATTAAGTTATATGACTTGATCGGGCAGTTATATCAGAGAGGAAACAAGTCAAAGGTTACTACTAGTCCAGTGAGAATATTTTGCTTCAATATGCTTAAATCTCTTAAGGAAAATGAGATATCCACGTCTCAACCTAAAGTTTTTCTTTAAAAACTGTTTATTAAACTTATAATATCAAAATCAATTTTAAGGAGATTTAACATAATGATGAAAGTTGAAAAACAGACAAATATTAAAGTAAAAGATCTCAACAAACCATTCCTTTTTAATGGTACCCACTTTAAAGGTGGAAGGGTAAGGTGTTATTTTATCTTAATCTTGTTGAAGTTGCATATTTTCTCACTAAAAAGAAAACAAACAAAAAAGATGCCACAGACATGAATGATGATGAATATGTAACTCATGTGGAGACAGTGAAATAATATAATAATGATGCCTTATTGGAGATAATCTTATTGTTTGAGGTATAATTGATAAACTTTCACTTTCATGGAAGGCATTTCAAAAAAACATGTGTCATAAATAGAAAGAAACTTCCCTTGAAACCTTGATAAGGAGAATCCAGATGGAAGAAGACGCAAAGGGTCAAGATGAATTAATGCAACCAATAGAGAGCAAAGAATAAGCCATCACAACAAAGGTAAATTTAATGACTTCAAATAATGCTACTCTAATACTAACTAAAATAACTTTGTGAAGTCAAAAATGAAAAAATTCAAGGAAAACAATTATGGACCTAATAAGAAAGGTGGTGCTAACAATTACCAAGCACAAAATCAAGAAGAACAAAATTTTGGGCATGTTTTATCCTTGCCAAGAGTGGGCATCTTGCTTGATTTTGCAAATTTTGCAAACATAGGACTATTCCGCAGGCCAATGTAACCGAAGAGCTATTTGTGGCTATGATAACAAACATTAATATGGTTGAAAGTATTGATGGTTGGTGGACAGACTCAAGTGCAAACCGCCATGTCTACTTTGATAAATAATGGTACAAAGTGTATACTTCCTTTAATGAACCAAAAATCATCATGCTTGGTGATCATACCACTCCAGTGCTGGGAACAAGAGAAGTTGAATTGACCTTAAAAGATGTGATATATATTCCTTCAATAAGGAAGAATCTGATGTCAAGTTATCTACTTAACAAGGTTAGCTTTATGTAGATCATAGAATATAACCAATATGTGATTATCAAAAAAGGAATTTTTGTAGGTAAGGGGTGCATGCGATAGTATGTTTAAATTAAATATTGAGATGAATAAAGTATCTTCATCTTCTGTTTATATGCTTTCTTCTACAAATTTTTGGCATGCTTGTTTGATTATTATTATTATTATTAATAGCTATTATGTCTGCATTATGAGTCGTTTAGGATTAATCTCAATGATTAAAAAGGAATTTGAAAAATGGGAAGCATGTAGTAAAACAAAATTCACAAAAAACCTCATTTTGATGCCATAAGAAAAAGCGAATTGTTAGAATTGATCCATAGTTTTTTTTTTCTTAAGGTCTATCCAGTATACATCTAGTTAGAATCTACCCTCTGACCTAATTATTGGAAGTAACATCAGTTGACCACTTGAGCTAGCCCCAAGAGGTTAGAATTGATCCATAGTGATGTTTTTGAACTTGGAGGAATTCTAACTCGTGGAGAGAATTTTGTTCCTTTTATTGATGACTTCTCTAAATATACATATATTTATTTGATGAAACATAAATTGATGTGTTTAAGAAGTTTAAAGAATACCTCCACGAAATAGAAAATCAATTCAGTAAGAAAATAAAAGATTAAGAAGTGATAGAGGTCAAGAATTTGATTTTGATGAGTATAATTCTTTTATAAGATCATTGAGAATAATTCATGAAGTTACTCCACCATATTCTCCAGCATCTAGTGGTGTAGCTAAAAGAAAAAATAGAACTTTGGTTACTAATGTCATACTTATTAAATCTTGTGCACCTTCAAATCTTTGGGTGAAACTATTTTGACAACTGTTATTTATTAAATAGGGTGTCACATAAAAAGTCAAAGTCAAGGCCATTTGAAATAAGGAAAGGCTATAAGCCAAATTTGGGATATTTTAGAGTTTGGGATTGTTTGGTCTATGTTAGGCTAACTGATTCTAGAATTCCTAAATTGGATGTGAAAGTTAACACGTGTGTTTTTCTTCATTATGCTTCCAATAGTACAACCTATAGATTTATAAATCTTGAAAATAATGGATTATCGAGTCAAGTGATGCAATTTTTCATGAATTAAAAAATCCTTTTAATTTAAAAATAGTGAGGGTCAAAGAATTAAGGAAAATATTTTATCTCTACCTAACTCTTCTACTTCAATTTGGAGAAGAAAATAATGATGATTTTCAACCTAGAAAAGGTAAAAGAGTTAGAGTAGAAAAAGATTGTGGTCCTAAATTTTATATTTTTAATGTTAAAAATGACCCTCTTACTTTAAAACAGGCTTCAGCATCACTTGATGCAATTTTTTTTTTAAGTGGCTATAAATGATGAAATGGAATCACTAATTTCTAATAAAACTTGGAAATGAGTTGATTTACCACAGGTTTGTAAAACAACTGGTTGTAAATAAGTCCTCATAAAAAAGTTTAAATGATTCAATTGAAAAAAATAAGCAAGAATAGTTTCCAAAGGTTTTAAACAATTGAAAGGTTTAGAATTTTTTTATACTTATTCACCTGTTACTAGAATAACATCTATTATACTTTTGGTTGTTGTTGCTACAATTTTTGGTATACAAATTCACCAAATAGATGTTAAAACTACTTTTTTGAATGGAGACCTAAATGAAGAAATTTATATGGAACAACTCGAAGGTTTTGTGGAAGTTGGCCAAGGAAACAAAGTGTGTAAATTGACTAAATCTCTATATGGTTTAAAGCAAACACCTAAGCAGTGGCATCAGAAATTTGATTCTTGCATGATTGAGAATGGTTGTTGATGTGATTCTTGCTTTTGTGAAGAAATCAAACAAACACACAAACCACACCAAAAAGAAAGGATTTCACCTATGGTTTATTTTTGGATTAGTTAGAGTGACCTATGAAAATTAAATAGTGCATTTCTTAAATACAAGTCATCATATAATTCATTTTTCCTATTGAACTTCGTTATAGGATCTCTAGTCCCCTAAGTTGGGTATCCTCATATAAGACTTTTGAATTTATGTGCTTCAATTTCATCCCTTTCGATGCGCTCCAGACTTTTACTCTTGCTAAGGCCTTAGTGAATGGATTTGCAAGATTATCACAAGATTTGACATAATCAAAATTTATAACACCTCTTGTCAAATAAGATCTCACAGTATTGTGTTTTCTTCTTATAGGTCTGGTTTTACCATTATAATAACGGTTTTGAACTTTACTAATTGCAGCGCTGCTATCACAATGAATTAATATAGGAGGAATTGGTTTATCAAAAAAATAATTCATTTCATGAAATAATAAATCCCTTATCCAATTTGCTTTATCACTAGCTAAAGCTAATGCAATTAGTTTAGCCTCTGTGGTAGAGTTAACCATAATAGTTTGCTTTTTAGATTTCCAACAAATAGCACCACCACCTAAAGTAAAAATTTAACCAGTAGTAGAACAAAAATTACCTAATAAAGTATTTCAGTTTGCATTACAAAATCCTTCAAGTTCTACAGGATATTTTTTATAATATAAATCATAATCTTTTGTACAAAGTAAATATTTCACAACTCTAGTCATGGCGTACCAATGTTCTATCTGGTTTGCTTGTAAACTTGCTAAGTACTCTCACTGCATAAGCAATGTCAGGTCTTTTGCAATTAGTCGCATATCTCAAGCTCCCTATTTGGCTAACATATTCCTATTGATTTATCACATCTTCATCACTTTTAAGAGGAAATAAGTGAATACTAGAATCATAAGGAGTTGTCATATGTTTGCAATTAAGAAAATTATATTTTCTCAATATATTATGACTGATTAATAAAAATTGCATCACATGTTAGAGTAGTTTTCATACCTAAAATAAAATTTGCCTCACCCAAATCTTTCATATCAAAGTGAATATTAAGCATGGCTTTTGTCTCTTTGATCACATTCAAATTAGAGCCAAAAAGTAGCAAATCATCAATATAGAGGCAAATTATAACATGTGAGTTATTCCAAGATTTATAATAGATGCATTTACCACACTTATTTGATTTACAGCTGATGGAGACCTAACACCATCAATACCTCATGGACTGATCACAAGGGCAAGAGCAACCAAGATGAGGAAAGATTTGGTTACATATCTCCAAGAGAAGGAAGAACAACTTGACTTTAAAGTCATTTTTGAGCAACCAAATTAGATGATGAATGAGTGATCAAGAAGTTATGGAATGTATCAACAATTGAGGGGATTGTAAGCTACATTTCCAACCAAAAAACCATCCAAAATGATATGGGATCTATAGAGATCGAGCGGCTACAGTAACCGAATCACTACAGTACCGTTTGCTATAGTACCGTTTTGCTACAGTACTTTCAGTTTTGGTTCATTTGTTGTCATTTTATTTTTTGCATAGTTAAGGGCTCTTTTGTGCAATTAAATGGTTGAACATTTATATTAGGGTTTTGGCTAGCCAAAACACTATATATATAGTCTCTTTCTTGTAAGCAAAGAGAACTCTTTAATGATTAAAAACATTTCTCTACACATTTGTGTGTTTGAACAAGACTTAGGTCTTTTATGTGAGATTCTTCCAAGACTCTTCTAGGGTTCTTAGATAATTACACTAGGGCAATCAATTACTAAGGGATTAGGGTGTTGATTAGTCTTCCAAATCAAGAGGTGTTATAAATTTTGATTATGTCAAATCTTGTGATAATCTTGCAAATCCATTCACTAAGGCCTTAGCAAAAGTAAAAGTCTGGAGCGCATCGAAAGGGATGAAATTGAAGCACATAAATTCAAAAGTCTTATATGAGGATACCCAACTTAGGGGACTAGAGATCCTATAACGAAGTTCAATATGAAAAACGAATTATATGATGACTTGTATTTAAGAAATGCACTATTTAATTTTTAATATTTCATCCCTATAGTGTGAATGAATTTATCTTGTAACGATTTGTAGAGGTGGGGTCTTAACTCTTAATGATAATCTGTAACTCTTATGAGTGGGACATTAGAGTTACAAGAGCACCCTTGACAGATATCACTTATATTAGTGTGGAAATAGGTCGCTTTCTATGATAATGGGGCTTATTTTCAAAGACACTCATGAAAACTAGGATAGCACAAGACCATAGAGTGTAGACTATTAAAACTTATGTCAACACCTTGACTATTATGTATAGTCAATATTACCTTATTTCCCTAAAGCAGTTATAGTTCAAGTTTGAGACCACTACTGACTATGGAGTAGAGATTATTGTTCTATTAATTAGAGGTTCAATGCATAGCATACCTTCATTATGCATAATGTTCTCCCTTCAACTAGAATACTCTCTTTATTTTTATATTAAAATGAGTTGGGGAATGTTGGTACATTTTAATATAAAAGATTAGTATAATTTTTTGTAAGATAATGGAGAGATTTCCACCTCATTTATCAAACTAATCTTTCAATCTAAAACTCTTATATTAAATACACTTAATTACATTTAACTTTAATTCTTCTTAGTTAAATGAAGATAGCTTCCTTTACCTATATAAATATATATATATATATATATATATGTACATATATATATATGAAGTTTTTCTTGCCTTGTTTTCATGACGAAGAAAAAAACAAGAGAATTGTAATATCAACATCAATTTTAAAATTAATCACTCCACATTTTCTATTCTGAAAGGTTTTCAGTTAATCATTTAGTAACAAACCATCTTACAATAAAATTTTACAAATAACCATTATTACATAATCTTGCATATAGTATAATAGAAAGAATAAATATTTTTATTATATTATTTATTTATTTAGACAAATACTACATCCGTTTCATAAAGATAATCTAAGTAACTTTTTTGGGCATCTTAAGAAAAATTAGTTAGTGTAGTTAATGTAATTATTTTTAAGGATAATTTTACTTTTATATCTTGTTTTTTCAATTTATTGGAATTGAAAGTAGTAGATATCAAATAAGAATTAACTATGGTAATTTAATCTTTTAACTCATAACTATCCCTCCTCAAAAACGAATATACACTATAATTTAAGACAAAAAAAAAAGAAATATGGACCATCTTTATAGGATAAAGTTAGTATTGAATTTAACTATTGCACAAATCCCATGCAATGAGCGGATATCATGCTAGTTTAAATGTTAAGTTTTTAGCTTAATGCTCTTACACAATCTCCTTCTTGAGTTTTATCTTTTATTTTAATTTATTGGACCATTGAATCTTCTTTTTAACCAACGTTCGAATTAAACTCACGTATGCATCTCGATTATGTCACTAGTAATTACAAATTCACTAATGATAGAATCCACAGTAAAAACCAAGTCGAATCCATAACCTACGCTATGCAAACTTTACCTCCAAACCACTCAAATACATCTTTTATACTTGGATCATTTAACTTGATACAATTTCTGTCAAACATGTCAAACTCAATCTTTTCACTCAAAAAATAACCAAGAAATTTATTTTATAAACTTTAGGATTTTTTTTTGGTTCATTAATCCTAGGGAAATCAGATTGTCTAAGCCGAAACACTGAGTTTGACATATTCGCCCCCTTTAAATTTGATAAAAAACAAAACACATGCCATGTTCAATAAGGTAGATTGCTAGAAAATGGTGATTTAAACCATAAAAATTGTTCTTAGTATGTTGAGAGATCATAGTAAACATTTGAGATCTAATTATACTTTGACCCAAAAATGAGGGACCAGAAAGTATAAAAATCCTAAAAAAAAAAAAAAAAAAACCCACTCCACTAGCCCTCTCTATCCTTGCCTTACGTAAGGATCATTAGTAATTTTTCATTTATTTTCTTTATATCATAAACTTAAAATCTTTCGATTAAAAGTATTACTATTTACTATTAATACTTGACAAGATTCAATAAAAAAAAGATTGAAAATCATAACCACGACTTCTACTATTTCTTTTTGTTGCGGATTATCCATCCTTATTTACGGACATGTACAAATATTAGTGTAAATGAGATGAGACGATTCTAAAAAACTTGAATTCGATTCGATTTAATCTTTTTAATATATATAATATTTTGTTTATAATATATTAAGTATAACTTATGTATTACATATAATTTTTTTATTTTTATTTATTATATATAATATATTTTATTAATTCACATATTATATAAAATATTTTTTAAGTTAAAAAAAATAAAGAAAATAAACTTAAACGAGTTCGAGTCAAAATCTTTTAAATATTTCACAAGTCAAGCCTAAACTTGAATGTTTAGACTTGTACGAATTAAAACCCAAATTAAAAAAATATATAAATGAATCAAACCATAACCTAACACGGGTCGGTTGGGTCGGGTCATCTACAACCATATTATACAAAATCTGTTATGACTACGGCGTTGAAGCTGGTAGGTTGAAATGTTGAAAACTTGAAATGTCTTAAAGTGCTTGGGTTCGAAATCTTGAAGGTACCAGTACCATATATTAGTAGTACTCTAATCCTACTATCCATATCAATCACTCACTCAGTCACTGGCAAATAAAGAAAGCTTGCAACGCCCTACGCGTTATTTATTTGACACGATTCTGCGTGCTATGACATAAAGCTGGTAAAGGCTTTGGCGGTATTAATTAAACAGGTGTTTATTAATGAAAAGAAAATAAATGTCGGCAAAACATGACACACCATGATGTAATAATGAAGTACAATCCTTACCTAGTAAGTAAGTTAAAGAATAATAAATATATATTTGTTATATCTTAAAAATCTTTTATCTCTTTTTTATTGTTATAATTATATTTTTTTATAATAAATAAAAAAATATTAAATAGAGGATAAGAATAAAATAATATAATAAATATATATTGTAAATTATAAAATGATTTATAATATAAAACATACATAATAGGTTAAAATAACTTATATTTTCAGTGGAAGAAAATATATTTTAAAAAGACAAATTAATTAGTTGAATTTTAAATTGATTGGATTAAAATATCCTTGTAATAAATTAGTCATTTTTATACTCTTTTTCCTCACATAATTGGATAAAAGTTTCCTAAATTATGAGTTATTAAAATTTACTATTAAGAAAAAGAGCAATAAATTTTATCTTGAAAATTGAAAATGACAGATAATATGAGACATTGTGCTTTTACAAAAAATGACAGATAAAAAAGATTCATAGTATGTATACAAAGTCCACATACTATGAATCTTTTTTTTTTAATCCTAATGAATAATAATCACACGTTGTATTTTGTAATGTAAACATGTAGATTTATCCACACGCGGTTCTTCCGATATTTCATACTATCAAACAGTTTGGCTGATTGGCCCCTGGTGTGTGTGTGTGTTTAATTAATCTATCCATAATCTTGTACAAATCACACCTTTCGGCTTTTTCCTTGTGTGGGAATGATTTGAACCAGATGACTGGTGGGGAATAGAAGGTGTTTTTTTATAAAAAAAAAAAATATTTATATACTTCACGGTCTGAAATAAACTTTTACTTACAATAAAATATATTTTTTTTATCTTTGTAATTATTTATAAGTTATTAAATAGTTACTTTGATAAAATTAAGGTAATAAGATATCTCTATTTATAATTGTAATCAAACTAACTATAGTAACTATGAAAAAGAAAAGAAAAAGATTGAGATAATATATTAAAAAATCAATAAAATATCTAATAAAGTAAAAATAATAACTTATATTTAAAGGAAAATTGGAGTAACTTATAAATAGTTGAAGAGAGTATTATGGAAGAAAAAATCCGTTAACAAAAAAATTTTCAAAATTTGCTGGCAGCAAGTATGAAACGTGTATCATTGGGGAATCAAGCAAAATTTCTATTAAAAAATCAGTAAGATATCTAATAAAGTAAAAATAATGACTTATAATTTAAAAGGAGAATTGGAGTAATTTATAAATAATTGAAGAGAGTATTATGGAAGAAAAAATATTTTCAAATTTTCCGGCGGCAAGTATCGAAACGTGTATCATTGGGGAATCCGGTAAAATATCTGCACCGCCAAACCACTGTTTCACCTTATATGTTTGTTGAAACATTCTTATTCTTGAAAATATTATTTTTTAAAACTTTACCTATTATATATCTTATTTATTTTAAAATAAATTATAAAAAAAGTAAAAAATCGATTGAAGTCGAACCGACCTTAACCCCTCTATCAATTCGGTTTGATGTCAGATCCGATTTTAATAACACTAGTTAGCATATTATATTTACATATCTATATGGGGTAATGAGTGTACTATTAAGTTTTTAACGGTCAAAGTTTAAGATAATTATCTCTTTTATTTAAAAAAATAAAATATTCCATAAAAAGAATTTTTAAAGTATTTTTTTATAAACTAAACCCAAAATGAAAAAACTAAATTCTAAGGATATTGGATCAAATTTATTTATTTATTTTAAGAAAATGATAATTGACCGTTAACTTTGTTCGTGAGAGATTTAACCGTAAACTTTATATGAAGTGCAATAATACACTCCTTAGCATTTCCGTTTAAAATTTATATAGAAAAATTACGGACACAGTTACTCAAATTATAGTGAATAACTGTTAAAATTTATATGGATGACTTAAATATTTTAAACAAAATGCCTAACAGAAATTTTTTTTAATATAAATTAAAACTCTAAAAAGATAAAATAAATTTTATAAAATAATTTTATATAATAATTTTTAAACTTCAAATCTCAAATCTTCTGACTTGATCAAGTTAACCGTTCTCAACTATAACTCACACACATGTAACCATTACACTTTATCATATAAATATATATATATTTATATATATGAGTGTATGTGGGGCCCAGTAAGTTTTCTTGTTATTAGTATATTTAGAGATGAGAATCAAGATGTAAATGAGCCGATGTGATTTGAGGACGAATCAAGCTTTAAACTTGAATGCTGACTTAACTTTACTCCGTTTGGCTCATTAGTCTGATGAGACAAGCCTAAGTCCATAATTACTCTATTGGTGAAACACGGGAGCATTAATGAGCTCTTATATATAAAATATTACTCTATTTATTCATAATTAAAGATTTTATTTTTTATTTTATGATATTATAAATTCAATGTTCTTTTTCTTAAATTAGTTAAAATATAAAAAAGTAATGACCATTTCAATATATTAAAAATAAATTAAGTCAATCTATATTTTTTAAAAAAATTGTAAGTCAATATATGACATTCAATTTTAGGCAAGAGTAAAATATATTATATATTATACATAATATATAATATAATCTTAATTGATAATTATATATAGTCTAATTATAACAACAGAACTGAAATTTATTTTTGAAGAAAAATAAAAATATCAGATTTTTATAGACAATATTTGTAGAAAAACTTGAGGATGAATGGCAAAATATTCTCAATAATCCAGCAATAATACATTTGACATGTCCCCTCTATGATATAACAATCTGACGACATCATGTGACTCAATAATTTTTTAACAAGATATTGAGTTCAAAGCTTTATCCCAAAAAACATTCTTTCTTCAAGTAGAAATAAACTCTCATTTCATAAAACTCTTTTTTTTTATCAAACTCTCTAACAAGAGCACTCAATAATTTGTGTTCCGTAACACTTCATAGCATTTCGTATAAATATATATATATATTAATATATATAAAGGAAGTTATTTTCATTTAACTAAGAAGAATTAAAGTAAGTCGGAGTTTTAGATTAAAAAGATTAGTTTGATAAATGGAAAAGAAACCTCCGTAATAATAATAATAATAATTTATTATATTAAAATGTGCCAACAATATGATACTCACAAAATCACGCTTTGTCACACTTCATATATCCCAATTTCTCTCATGTTGATTTGAGTTTCCCTATTTTATTTGGTGATTAATTGGATCAAGTTGAAGAAACTACTGAGTTCTTTTTACTCTTTTGTTTTCTATTTTTGTGGTTATTGAATTGAAGAAATTTTTTGTGTTTTGGTTTATTAATAGGTGATTATAGAATCATAGATTAACAAAATTGTGATTTTTTTTTATTATTGAATTATTGGATAACGCTATAGATTACATTAGTGCATGGAGTGCACACATTTTTTATGATGTCCTCCTAATGCAAATTACTTTGATTTGTGCATAGATTGCATAGAGTGCTCTATTTGATTTGTGAAGAGGAGACAGCAAATAATTTCATTTACTTTTATTTTGTTTGATATGAAAGAGGGAAAGTCAATTATAAATACTTTTATTTGATTCTATTAAAAAGTGGAAGGCAAAATAGTGTATTTAATTGACTATTATTACCTTACAAGCTACAAGTGAAGTAAATGGAAAAGACTAAAAAAGATAGGGTTAATATTGCCCTTACAATATGAGAATATTTGTCCAATCGTTTCATGTGATATTTAGGGTAATATTTACTTTCCCTCAACATATGAATATATATATATATATATATAATGTAATGTTATAGAGTATTACGGAGCACTCTATAAGACTATTAATTCTATAACAGTTAAGTTAACTATTAAGAAAAAAACAATTCTTCTATAAAAAATTTGTTTTGTAATATAGTTTATAAACTAAACCCTAAAGGATAAAACTTTAGGGGTATTTGATTATATTATATTATATATTTTTTTTAAAAAGACAGGTGATCGTTAACGTTAACCATTAGAACTTTATAGTATTATGAATAAAGTACAAATGATATACTTTAAAATACAAATAGTATATCATATACTTAATCACTTATACTTTAAAAGATTAACTCTCTGAAAATATTATTAACTAAATTTATCAATGGAATGTAATATATTTTTTTTATAAGAAAAACTTAAATTACTAGTCTACTAACTTATTGTATATATTATGAACAAAAATATAAATAATACACACATATAGATGATTTAAAAACAAATATTCAATGGTCTTATGTATAGTGTTAATTTGCATTATAACAACCACTACCATTTTTAAAAATAATTCATGTAATAATTAGCAAAATTCATTAATGAAATGTAGTAGAATTAGAACTTGATGTTTTATTTTGAACTTAATCTTTTATTTGAATGATTTATGATCATGTTATTTAATTTGAATAAGAATGACTATCGAACAAATTATTAGTTGGAGTAGGTTTAGTACATGATTTTAAAAAAATCTGTCGAGGCAGGTTGGTCAGTATTTGGTAACTTAATACTAAGCATGCCAAGGGGGTACTCGTGGGTCAAAAAGGTCAACATGGTCAAGGTATGGGTTTGACCATTCAAGCTCGTTGCAAGGCTAGTCCAGTTTCTTACAAGACAGGGTAGGTATGGGTTTTCAAATACCTGACCTACCTCGTTAACATTTCTATTGAAAATGAGAGATTTAAATTTTCTAAGAATATATAAATTTTGTATTGGACTCATTTTATTTTGAGTTTATTTTGTTTTGGGTGTTAACCCCTAAAGGAAAACAACTAAACGACCCACAAGTTTCCATTTTGAAGGGCATTTTCACTCCTTATTTCATATCTAATGGCGCCACTGTATCTCATTCCCTTAGTCACATATCTCTCGCCAAAAAGTCCTTCCTCAACACCGCAAAACAGCACCCTTACCTGATTTGTCGCTACAAATCACCTTAGATTCCAACTTGCATATCCTTCCTCTGGCTAGGTTTGGCCATGATCCTTTCACTTCCACCAATTTAGTCCACTGCAACCCTTCTTACACCTGTGAAGCCTGTAACGCCTTATTGTTAGGTAATAAGGCAATAAAGAAAGGCTTAATCAAGAAATGCTTGAGAATTAGAGCTACAACCACCTCTTTCTCCTTTTCCTGCCATTTTCAAGACTCCTTTGAACCCTCCCCTTTTAGATCATGTCTCTCTAGCCTAGATATGTATCTTACCATCACTGATGTGTGTTCTGTTAGGTCCTAGTCAGAATTGAATAGAAAAGAAGTATTCTGCATAGGGTGAGAATGTACCTCAACTGACTTGGAAATAGATTGTCTTATTCACGACTCTTCAAGGAGTTAAATATCAAATGAAGGAAGCATTACTAAGATAAGATAACAATTGAAATTAACAGCTAAAAAGCTACTGATAGGCCTATTCCTAAGTAACAAGCTAGAGATTTTCTTTAACCAAGTCTCTTGCTCAATCCATGATCCCCACATGTATGAAATCCTAGTCAAAATACCTTGGGTTCTTCATAGGCACTCTGTTGGATCTTTGTAACTTATCATTAGGTTTAAATTAAGAAACTTCTCATGCAGTTCCCCAGTGTTCTCCCACTTGGCATCTTATTTTGGCAGCTGTCTCCACTTGATCAGACTTTCTTTAACAAACTTTGATCCTTTCTTAACCCAACATGTCTCCAAAATAGCTTCGGGCTGTAAAAGGATCCCTCCATCTTCATTAGTAGCTGGCAACTCATCTGTTGTAAAAATGGTCTCTCCCAACTTCCATCGAAATGGTGAAAATTGAAAAAATTATGAATGCGGGAGCTTTCCAAAAGCTTGAGTTTATATGCAACCTTGCCAATTCTTTGTTCAATTTGGAAGGTCCATAGAAACGACATGCTAATGTCCGAAATGCTCTCTTAAAGATAGTTTGTTGGCGGTAAGGTTGAAGGTTGAGGAAAACCCAATCTCCCACCTGAAATTCATCATCAAGTCTTTTAGAGTTTGCCACTTGTTGCATGCGATTGTTAGCAGCATTTAAATTGGCTTTAACTTGGCCAAGCACTTCATTTCTTGCACCAAGCTGTTGATCAACTTCGTTGACTGGGGTTGTGCCTTCTTGATAGTGTGGAATGTTTGGTGGAAGTCACCCATTAAGAGCTTCGAAGTGTGTCATCTTAATCGATGAATGGAATGTTTTGTTATACCAAAATACTACCTAAGGAAGCAGAGAACTCCATTTCCGTGGCTATTGATGGCCAAGGCACCAGAGATATTTTCCAAACATCCATTCAAAACATTCTATTACCCATCTGTTTAAGGATGATAGTCAGAACTTGTCTTCAGTTGTGTACCTGACATTTTAAAAAATTCACACAAAAAAATGACTAATAAATACTGGGTTACAGTTACTGACAATGGACCTGGGTATTCCATGGATTTTCACAACCAATTCCGCAAACTTTTAAACTACCATTTTGGTAGTGTAAGGATGAACCAAGGCCATAAAGTGTGCTGATTTGCTGAGTCAGTCAACCACTACTAGGATAGTGTTCTTGCCATTGGAACGGGGCAATAATTTAATAAAGTCCATCGTGATGTCATCCCATACTTGGCATGGAATGGGTAATGGTTGAACCAGGCTTGCTGGAGTCAATCTGTCTGATTTTGCTTGTTGACAAGTCTCACACGATGAGACATAATCCTGCACCATTCGATATACAGAAGGAAAAGTAAAATTGTTGGGCAAGCTGTTTGTATATTCGCAACACACCAGAGTGCACTCCAACGTGAGAATCATGGAATTCTTGCAATAATTGTTGAATGACGTTGGATTTAGGAGGAACCACTACTCTGTTATTATAATTGACTACTCCATTCCTCCATGAGTGGGGACTGCCTGGATTCTCAATTTCCAATTTCCAAAATTTTTGCATGTAATGATGATCAACTGCGTCCTCTTTAATTATTTCCCACATCTGGACCTGTGTAATGGAAATAGCATCAAGAGTTGCACTACCCATCTTCCTTGAAAGTGCATCAGCTGGTGAATTTGTTTTTCCCGACTTATATGTTATCTCATAATCTTATCCAAAGAGTTTTAGCACCTATTTCTGTTGCTCTGGAGTCTTAATATGTTGATCCAACAAATATTTCAGGTTGCGTTGGTCGGTCCTGATGACAAATTTTTTGTTCATCAAGTACAGACGCCAAACTTTGACAGCTACCACAATGGCCAGCATTTCTTTAGCATTAGTTGACCATGATTGTTTTGATACCTCAAGCGCTTAACTCATATAAGCTATAGGCTTGCCATGTTGAGTAAGGACTACTCTAATCCCATTTCTAGATGCATCAAGTCTCAACCACAAAAGGTTCATTGAAGTTAGGTAATGCTAGTGTTGGTGTTGAAAACAATACACTCTTTAGGCTTTCAAAGGCTGTTTCTACTTCAGTATTCCAGCAAAATTGCCCTTCTTTTATTAAATTTGTGAGAGGTTGAGCCAGCCCCCGTAGTCAAGAACAAATTTCTTGTAGTAACCTGTCAAGCCTAAGAAACCACTCAACTCAATAATGTTAGTGAATCGTGGCTAGTTTTTCATGGCTTGTATCTTGGCTTGGTCCACCTTTACGTCGTGGGAAGTGATGATATGTCCTAGGTATTCCAATTCTTGTTGGCCAAATACACACTTCTTCATATTAACAAAGAATTGATGTTGCTTGAGAATTTCAAAAGCTAATTTGACATGTTCAAGAAGTGTAAACCAATCGGGGTTATAAATTAGCATATCATCAAAGAATAATAAATTGAATGGATGTAAGTATGGCTGAAATATGGTGTTCATGGTGGCTTGAAAAGTGGATAGGGCATTACATAACCTAACTGCATGACTAAATATTCATAATGGTCATTGTAGGTTTGGAAAGCTGTTTTGCGGGTATCGGGCTAGTGTACCTGGACTTGATGGTATCTTGCCGTTAAGTCTAATTTGGTGAAAAAATCGGTCCCTTGTAATTCATCCAACATTTCTCCTGCATTAGGGATAGGAAATAGGTCTTTGATAGTGACAGAATTCAAGGCCCTATAATCAGCACAAAAACACTAGGTCCCATATTTCTTTTTCACTAAGAGGACGGATGATGAGAAAAGACTAGTGCTTGGTTTAATAAGCCCCAATTTCAACATTTCTTGGACTTGTTTTTCAATTTCAACTTTCTGAAAGTCAGCATACCTATCGGGTATTACGTTGACTGGCTCTGCTTGGAAAGATGTATTCTTAATTCTCCAATAATTGTCGCATCTCGGTCTTCATAGTCGTCTATGATGGCCCTGCTTTAGCTAGTAAACAAACATCCAACATGGAATGTCCTTGTCGTATCTCTTTTGCCACTACCTTCATCGATGCACATTGGATAGGCTGCACACCAAGTGCTTGCAATTTTTTAATTTCATTATTATACCAGAAATAATTCCATATTCATCCTTTTCTGATCACATGCTACAATCCCCAATTGATCTGGCTATTGAATCCCTAACACCAAATCAAGCCCAATCAGTGGCAAGGCATAGAGAGTTAAAATGAATGGGATACCTTGTATAAGGACAAGGGTGTTCTCCTGTCATCCTTGGCATTTTAGAGGGTTCCCGTTCTCCATTTTCACAATGAATGGTTCAATAGGTACCACTAGAAGTTGCAGCCCATTGTCAATTATCTCACTGATGAAATTGTGCAAACCCATCTTTAATAACGACCAACTAATTCTTGGTTCCCGATTATGGTTGTAACTCTCATGGTTCTAGAACTTGACCAACTAGTTAGTGTCTGTAGGGATCTTTCAGGTTCTTCTATCATAAGATCCTCTCATGCTTCGTTGTCTCCCTCTAGAAGGAACAGATGGGGTCTGCGATATCTGTGCCCAGGATTGAATTTCCCATCACAATTGAAGTAAAGGTATTGTGCTAGACATTTCTGCATCTCTTCCCATGACAGTCGTTTCATTAGAGGAGTCACAACTGTCTTTATTTGGGAGGCTACTTCAAGCTGAATTTTGTTTGCTCTTGTGGTACTTGTGAATTGCCTTTGGAGAGCCAATTGATCCAAGCTTATGGCCTCCTTTAGTGTTCCAACTAGCGCCTTCTGAGTCCAACCCTAAACTTGATTTCCCAACCTCTCAAACTTCTTTTGGTAGTCACGTAGTGAGCCCACCTGCCTCACTCTTAACAAGGCCTCACAGAAATCCTCACACTCAGTTGGTCCAGACATAGCCCATAAATCTTCTTCAAATACAGCCCACGTGATCTCCTCTTCTTCCTCCTTGTAAGCACGACGCAACCACTGCCACCACTAGTTTGCCTCTCCAGCCAGATGGAAAGAGGCTAGTGACACCTTTTGTGTTTTGGTAGTGTCCTGGTACTCAAAAAATTGCTCCACAAGATTAAACCACTCCGTTGGATCATCTTCAGTATTTGGGGAATTCAAGTTTCTCTAGTTTAGAAGAGAATAGTTGCATTCCTCCATCTGTTCTTCAATTGCTCACTAATGATAGAGATTTAAAGCTTACTATTCCAAAATGATAGATGCTACTTTTTTATCTTTGGGAATCAAAATGCTTATTTGTTTGTTAGAGGAATTGAGTATATGATATACTCAATTCATCAAAACCATCAAAAGATTTCCTACTTCAGCTCATCAATTTGAAGGGTTGTCAAGAATTCTACTCTCCAACTACCTTCCGCACTAATAATGGTAAGTATAAAAAATCCTTCATATGTTTGCAACATTTGGTATCACAGTCATTAGAGCCATGACAGCATTTTCATTTTCGAATCTTGCAAAGGAATTAGAAGACTAATTCTTTATAGCTATGTCATGAACTATATGAAGATTATTACAGTAGTACATCATTAATTAAAATTATATTGGGAGAAATTTTTACATATGATGAGAATTGAGTATATTTTTCCTATGTAACAAATTTCAATTGGTGACTTTCAATTTACTTTGCATTGCTTGGGACCATTGAGTTTATTCAGTGTCTTTTTAATCTTCTTGGAATTGAAAATAAAAAAACTTTACCTAAAATGTTGGTGAATTTCTAATGGTTGTTGTAAATCAAGTGTGATTGTGGATTTGAAGGCCTGATGATATGGATAAGCACTACATAAATTGAAATCGCCAGCTTTCTAGTACTTGAAACTAAGCCTTGTTATGGTTTGTTTTCCAAATTCCCTATAAAACGCTTTACATTCATTATTATTTAGATGTTGTGAAAGTCTATTTTGGGATGTAGACATGGATATCATAATGGATTGGATTAGATTGGAAGCACAATTAATCTAGTGAAACATTAAATAATATATAAGGGGGTCTATTATGTCGTTGTATATATAAACGACGACTCCAAGACCGTTGTTTATAAGATAACTTAATATGCCTACCCTATAACTCTTGTAAATGAATGCAACTTATATGACTGAGTAAAAAGCCTTCATATATAAATACTCTATATACGATGGTCTATAACCCGCAACAGAAAACGTAATTTTGCACTAGGCATAACCATCAATTTAGCCATTGAACTTGTCCATTTTTTTCAATTTGACCATCAAACTTAAAATTTTGTCAATTTAACCATCGATCTTTACGGATTTCAACAAATAAACCACTATACGGTGGTTTTCCCCAATTTGCCTCAGCAAGTGTGTTCACGCTCAGACGATTTTGACACCTGGCAAGCCACATCAGCAATATTTCCACATCATACAATTTACAAATATCCATGTCACCTTTTGTAATTAAAAAAATTGATGAAGAAATAGACAAAATAGGGGACGAAAGATTAGGTTTTCTTCTTTCGTTATTTCCTCTTCTTCTTCTCCCCTACAAACCCATTCTTCTTTCTTCTTTCCATGGTTTCGGTTCTTAGTCGAAAAGTGGTTGCTGATTCAATGCCAATTCTCCAATTCGTCATTGGGATTTGGGCTTTTCATCTCATTTGAGGTCTATTCTTGAAGCTGTGCCAAGGTGGAGTGACAAGGTTTGATTGGAAGTCGCCGGCAAGACTCAGTGCTCAGATTAGATTCATTTGCCAGAGTATAAAAATTCCTCTAGTTCAAGCACAACCCAACCTGAAAGTTGATTTAGAGAGGTCCCAAAATGTTTCTGTGGAGTGCCGTTAATCTTGAGGATTTCAAAGACCGAACAAAATCCACTGCGACCATTCTATGGGTGTCCAAATTATAAGGTGAGCACAGTTCTGTCTAAATTCTAATTAGCAAAGTTCTTTTTGAACAAAAGACGATTGAAAATGATAGGGAAAAATAGCATTAAGGCCTGGAGATATTTGCAGACATTATTGCCTATTTTTTGT
>JAWZTD010000082.1:3535271-3579568 GCA_035221335.1 Echites panduratus
ATATTAGGGTTTTGAAAGAACAAATCGAAGAACATACCTTGAAGAACAAATCGAAACCTTCGGCAAACCTTAAAGAATAGTTAATCGCCAAATGTTGATGAATCCGATAAAGTTTCGAAGTAGTTCTTTCTTTCAGTTGTTGGACTGAAAATTGTGTGAAGTTTTCCTTTTCTTTTCTTTTCTTTTCTTTTCTTTTCTTTTCTTTTCTTTTCTTTTCTTTTCTTTTTCTTCTCTTAACTTTTCTTTTCTTTTTCCACAAAAGTTCTATTCCTTTTTTTTTTTTTTTAGTTTTTCCACATCAGAATTTCCATGTCTGCCTATTATTACAAGTGGATGCCCAATCAACGTAAAATTTTATGATTCATTCACATTAGAGGCGCGTCTGAGGCAAATTAGGGAAAACCACCGTATAGTGGTTTATTTGTTGAAATACGCAAAGTTAGATGGTTAAATTGACAAAATTTTAAGTTTGATGGTCAAATTGAAAAAAATGAACAAGTTAAGTGGTTAAATTGATGGTTTTGCCTTTTGCACTATAACTTAGGAACCGTGGTAATTAAGTGAAGCTTTACAAGGAGGCTACATGGAAGTAGTATAAAAACTTTCATAAGACGGCTTTATAATCGCTATAATTAAGTGTCATGATATGCAACAGCCTCTTTATACAATGACTCTTGATCTCCAACTGTAGGGTATGTGCTATTATATGCGACGGTTTACAACGGCTACCGTCGTAAAAAATTATTTTATATCATAGTCATATAAATTACTTTTTATGATGCCATAACTAAACTATTGGTTATATCGTCATATAAAATATATACAATGGCTTTTTTTCGTCAAATTTGTTTTTTGCTAAGATTGTTTTTGCAACGATCGTTAAACTGTCATATATTTATATATGGAGGTCTTTTCAATTTATACGATCTCTCTGGAATCACAGTATATACTTAAATTTCTGGTAGTGATTTAATTCTTAACACATCAAAATAGAGATACAAACATTTAATAACGAATGAAAGGACGTATTATATTTACCGATGAAACAATATTATATATGTATATATATATTCTATCCATGTTGTGAAATGAAAGTTCATTTTATAAAAGAAATGTACTTTAAATTTAAAATTTCACTAGTGGCTTCATCAATTTTAACAGAATTACATCCCATTATTAACTATATCAATAACAAAAATAATTTAGTTGTAGTGAATATTTAATTTCGTATGAATGGAGAACCTTAAAATAAGTTGTGATTTTAAGAATTTTACAACAAGTAATAATTAATAATAAAAAATTGGATTTTTTCATGAACCAAGTTCATCATTGGTTAGGGTGGAAAGTGGAAGGAAAAGAAGATGAAAAGTAAATAAATCCTTTGTTTCTTAATGTACACACACACACACACACACACACATATATATATATATATATATATACAAATATAAAAATTCTATGGAATGCAACGGAGCAAACCTTATAAAGTGTTCCTGTTAAAAAAAATTTAAATAAAATTTAATCAAGTATCCATAATTTTTCATTTATCCTTTTAGAGTTTAGTTTATAAAATATATTTACGAAAAAAAATTGAAGAATTTATTTTCAAGTTGACTTAACCATTGATCATTAGAGAACTAATATAAGCATCCCATAAGATGTGCTTCGTAGCACTCTATGACATTATTGTGTGTGTATATATATATAGTAAAATTTAGACTTTATTAGAAGGGCATATTACATTAGATGAAAAATTTTCTTTACACAATAAATTATCTCTCTAAATATAAATTGAAGTAACCAAAAATAAATCATTTATATTTTATTTATCTTTTATGTATAATATATTTCCTTTGTGGGAGAAAACCATATTACATGTTATTACTAATTCAATTAAAAAGTAAAATATTTACATTAATTATTTTTATAAAAATATAAGTAACCTATAATATCATTAATAATTTAAAAAGATATTATTTTTTATATAAATTATAATATTACTAGTGTTTGAAAAATACATAAATATATATATATAGAAAATAACTTTTATTATTTGAGGGCAGGACAAAGCGGGTCAAGACGGATTTCTAGATAGACCTAGACCCGATCTAACCCGCAAACAAGTATCAAAGTAAATATTCATATCTCACCTACTATAGAATGAGAAGAGTAAATCCCGATCCAAATGGGACAGGTCAGGGGTAAGATCAAATTGTGATCCCTAATTATCAAGTTCACCTTATTACTTTAAAGATATTTTAATAGATGAGGTGATAAAGATCAAAAGTCCCATTTTTAAATTTTATCAATAGTCCCTAAAACAGATCAACTGGTAATCGCATGGGACTAAAAAAAAACATTCACCATTCTGGTCCAACGTGAATCGGTGAATGACTATGATTTCTATGGACGTGCAAGTTGGATTCAGGAGGGGGAGATCTGTATTTATCTTTCCCCATACTGTGGGGCCAGCAGTAGCTGCACAAAGAGTACAATAATTAAATTAAACAATGAATATCACGTGTTGCGTCGAACGGGTGAAAAATAAAACATAAAAGACGTGAGCTGTCACCCGTGACTTTCCGACTTTCTCTCTCTTTGTCTTGGGGACGTTATCTATCATGCATGCCATATCTCACCATCACCAACATGCCTTCCAACAGGCCAACCACGACCTCTTCTTCACCATTCTTTTCCATTTTTTTTTCTTTTTTCTTTTTTTTAAAAAAATCTTTTATTGGGTAATTTTAAAAAATAAAAATAAAAATAAAAAATTTGAAAGGCACGTAACTTTGATTTTCAAATTTCAAATGTTATCATACAAAGTCGTTTCACATGGGACACCACCTGGCGGCCTCAATCCTGTCCTTTATAGAAAATTCTAAATTTACCTAATATTTTTTTATTTTTCCAGTTTTATTAAGTCTAATTTGGTGAACCACCGAACTTCATCGTTCATCATGAGAGAAAAAAAAAATCTTGTTATTATCGACCAAAGTATTTCATTCTTTATAAGAATTGTAACATAAAAGAGTTAGTCCTTGAAGTTAAATTATAATTGTTTTATCTAAAAATAAATATCTTACTTTATAAAATTTAATATAATTTTAATTGTGAACAGAGAGATATTTTTTGATCATATATTGGTAAAATCTCCATTTTAGTACTATAACATTTTTTATTTGGTCGTATAGGTCCATAACTTTTATTTTATCTTTTTAGATCCTATAACTTTTTTTGAATAACCAGATAAATCATTTTCACCTTTTTTTTTACTTTCAGACCAAATAAATCATTTATATTTCAACTCATAAGGGTATTTTAGCCTGTTTACTATATCAAACAATTATAATAGATTTAAATTAAAAAACCTAACTCATTTTTCATTTACACCTCTAGTTATGATAAAAAAGTGTTGATCAAAATCGGATTATAAATGAAGATAAGATTGAATTTTTTTAATTTAAATCGACTAGAAGAGGTTGATACAGTGAATATATTAAAATATCCTTAGGGATTGAAAAAAAAATTGTTTAATTTGTCTGAAAATAAAAAAAAACAGGCGAAAATGATTTATCTGGTTATAAAAAAAATGTTGTATTATCTAAAAAGATAAAATTATGAACCTATATATCTAAATAAAAAATGTTATAGTACTAAAATGAGGATTTTACCTCATATAATTCTATCTATATTTTTTTTTTGTCGTTCAAAATTAAATTTATATTTTTAATTTAAAACTGAACAGACAAATAATATTAACTTTAAGTCCTAGAGGAGTCTTGTCATATGACGGAGTTGTGGGTGTGTGAAAAAAAGGCAACCCCACCCTAACCTATGCAGAGAGAAACTGTGAAAGGTCAACTGAACTAGCCACATTAGTACCTTACCTAAAACGGCTCTCCAAAGGTAAGCCCAACCCTGAAGGGCTATAACAGGCCATGAATCAATAGTTTAAAAAAAAATCGATAATATAAAATATAATTAACAAAAATATCATAATAAATTGTGAATGAATAAATGAATTCACAGTTAACAAAATTTCTTCTTAAATAAGAGAAAACTAATTTATATTTTTTAAAAACACTTAGTATACTAATGATTAAAATTAAAAAAAAAAAACTAAATAACAGTATACAAATTATATTCTTAAAAATTAAACTAACCCTTCTATATTTTTATTCAAAGAAATAAATTAATGATAAATACAAATAATTTAGAAAATAAATAAAAATAAATTAACAATTTTAGCTAATAAATTAATAAACATTTAGCTAATAAAATAATAAACATTCTCATATAAAATATAATAAATAAATAAATAATATCCTTTACCCATCCCCACCAAAGCCTTCCTCAAGCCCCAACCTAAAAGGACTGGGCCAAAAAATCCGGATATATATTTCTTAACCCAATCTAACTTAATTTAACCTTTTAAAACTATGACGATTGTAAGGCTCAAATCTTTTTTACAATTTTTCTATGAGGTGATCGGTTTGAATCATGAAAATGATATATGTTATTTGGTTGAGGATTAATCATGGGGTCTAGGTTATGAAAAGACAAATATTAAAAAATATTTACTAATTGAGATAAGTTTGTATAACATAAATATTGTGAGGAAAATAGGTAGGTATTAAATGCCTCAAGCCCTTATTTATTAATGCTCTAAGCCTATGATGCTTAGAGAGATTTTTGCTTCAAAATATATGAGGTTTTATATTTTGAATGAGCCTTTTTAATAAAAAATTTTCAATATTATTCCTATTTATTTATTATAGATATTAATGTTAGTTTATTTCCTATTAATATGACTTTTAAATTATTTAATTGAAGAAGAATCTTAGTATAAACAATCAATGATTAAAAAGGAATGTAATATAAATTTATAATAGAATATTTGAAGTCATATTTCAAAACTTTAAATACGTTCTAAAAGTCTATTGTGAAAGAAAGAAAGGGAAAAACTCCTTACTCTCTATTTTAAAATAGAAATTGCTTATTTTGGCTTTACTAATTTTTTTTATTATTCTTATCAAGGGATTTTTTTAATTAAGAAATTCAACTAAATTGATTATTTTAATTTTACTATTTAACTCTTTTTTAATTCACAATTATTTTTTGAAATAGAATAAATATGTGGCACGAGTCCCACGCGTAGTCTCTCGGATGAGTAAGCAACGAAAGCTCACGGGAAAATATCGATTTAGATTGATGAGCTACAATGCGACACGTGTCAGAAGATGAGGTCCTGTAGTCTAGAAACACGTGGTCAACTCTAACAAACAAACTACAGTATTTCTCCTCCTACGGCATGATTTCAGGGCTCCGTGTCAGACTCTTTCTGGCCGACATAACGTGCAGCTGCCGTTCTACTTTATTTTAGAGAGAGAGAAAAAAAAATTGCAAAGTTAATTAGGCCTCAAGAAACATGTGTGGGGTGGTGGTGGTCCTCAAAGAAAATATATCAGTGGTTAGGCAGCGTTCATATCGATTAAATTAATGATAATCAAATCGAGTCCAAATCATATAAATTTTCCATTTGTATTATTGATACTTTTAATCCATAAACTATTCTAATTTTTTAAGTGTGATTTATAGTGTTTTATTTTATCTTATTTAGTTATCCATCAATTTTAATTTGATAATTTTAGTTCATATTATTTTATTTTGTCATTTTTTGTTATCAAAAAATTGTTTTTGATACATTTGATAATTTTCATATAAAATATGTTTTTAACCTTTTTTTTTTGTTGGAATGAGAATGATATTTTGAGAAGTTTATTTTTTTTTTAATCCTTTTCACAAATAATAGATTGTCATTTTTGTCTCCTTTCTTTTTTTTTTCCGCATTTGATCCTAAATTTTTTTAATCTTTTTTTGTCTTCCATCTTTTTATTTTTTAAATTATTAATCTCGAATGTAAATTCTTTAAAAAAAATTTAACATAATTAGATCTGAACCTTAGTCCTCAATTGTGAGTAAAAAGATTCTAACGAATTTAACTACCAAAGACATTTATTTTATTTTTACATCTGATAATATATATTATTTTCAATAAAATTTCTCTCAAATATATAATATAATGTCTTAGTAAAAATTCACATGTCAATTTTTTATATTCATATTTCATAAACATATTTTATATTATATATTCATTATTATAATGATGTGTTTATAATTTTTAAAGATTTTTATATATATGAACTTTATATCCTGATTATTTTATTTAATTAAACTTAAAATTTTAGTTATAATAAATGAAAATTATTATAACCCAAAAATAAAATAGAAGGTGGAGGAATAAGATACAAATCTTCCATATTATTGTAACTGAAAATTTTAATTTAACTAAATAAAATAATTAAGATATAAAGTTCATATACATAAAAATCTTTAAAAATTATAAACATGCCATTATAATTATGAATATATAGATATATCATTTGTTTGTGAAATATGGTTGCAGGCAATTGATATTTGAATTATTTATTGTGAGATTATATTTAATATTTGAAAAGAAATTATTTAAAACAATATATATAGTATTAGCTATGAAAATAAAACAACTGTCATTAGAATTTGAGTTGGTTAGAATCTTTCAAGTTAAACTTAAGGACCAAGGTTTGAATCCAATCTCTGACAAAATTTTTTAGTTTTAAAAAATTTACATTCACGATCAATGGGGTAAAAAGAACAAACAGATGTAGGACCAAAAAAGATTAAGGAAAAAACTTGCAAAAAAAAGAAAGAAGACAAAAAAATATTAAAGAAAAAACATTAGGGAAAAAGCTTGGAAAAAAAATTTTTGAGGATAAAAAATGACAATCTATCATTTGCAAGTAAGATGGAAAAAAAAGGTAAACTTATCGAAATACCATTTTCATTCCCTCAAAAAAAATTTCTAAAAACATGTTTTTGTGAAAATGACAAAATGTGGAAAAAAAAATGTTTGACAACCAAAAAAGATAAAATAAAACAATATGGACCACAATTATCAAATTGAAATTAGTGGATGACCAAATAAGATAAAATAAAATATTATACACCAAATTAGAAAACCAAAATCTTATCTTTTATGTATCATACATGACATTTACTCTTTTCCATTTAATTGAATATCCATATTTTTATTTTGAGTTGTCTGAAAATGAATATCTTGTTTTCTAAATTAGTTAAAATTTTGTTAAAAAAAATCGATATTGTTAAGTTCAACATGAACTAAATCAATTAGTTTTGTTAAAGTTTATACAAGTCAAAATGAAACATTCAATTTCTAATAGTGAGAGTGTTTTTTTAACTTTTAAGGTCGTAATTTTTTTTTTCATCTTTCATTTAAGTCTTTAATTTTTTTTTTCATATTTCATTGTAGATTTCTTTTAGACCTCCAAGCTACTTTAGATTTAAACAAAAGGTTCTCCTTTTTTCTTTTTTTTTTAATGAAATATTACTCTCATTGTAGTCGATTTCTCGGTGCTTGTAGGATTGGACCGGCCAATTGAACTAATCTGCTTACCGATCCCATTGAATTATTTAACTTGATTTTTTCAAAATTGTTCTAAAAACAAAAAATCATTTTGGATCGAAAAGTTTTGGCTGGCCTATTAGGCAAAACAGTAAACTGGCCAATCTACTTTAAAAAAAAAACCAAAAAAAAAAATGTAAGAGATCAAAAGATAAAAATACTTAGAGTATTTAAACATACTATTTTATTTACTTTATCTCAAAAACCCTATTTCTTACCGATATTTCAAATCCAAACAGTAAATAGCATGTTTATGAATAATAATAATAGTAAAAACTCATAAAATTCAAAACTTTCAAGTGGTTGCCTAAGTATAGTAAACATGGGACTATATAATATTTGGTAAAAAAAAGTCATATGACAATTGTTACAATAAATATAATAAGATTATTTTTTCTAGTAAACGTTAGACTTAATAGTACTTGGACTTTTTTCCCCTCTCTTTTGTAAGAGGAGACTACTCCGGATTCGATTCGGATTGTATTGTATCATTAGAATCTATTTTGACTTTTTCTTATGTGGGGTAAGGCCTACCCAAGATTTGTATTATGAACTAAACAAAATTGACTACAATAATTTATATATTGATTGATTTGGTTTGATTTAATTTAATTATTATACATAAAAGGAAAAATCTTCTTTTTCATTCTATAATATTTTTTATTTAATCGTTTAGATTTATATTTTGTATTTTACTTTTATGGATCTTATAATATTTTTTATATGTATAGATAAGTCTTTTTTGTCTATTTTTTTATTTTTTAAGGAAAATAAATCATTTTTTTAACTCATGAGTAGTATGTTAATCTGTTCACTATATTCATCTCTCATGATCAATTTAAATTAAAAAAATATAGTTTCATCTTCATTTACATCTTGATTGTGATAATTAGGATATAAATAAAGATGAGACTGGATTTTTTTAATTTAATTTAATTAAGAGAGATTACTAACATTAACACATTAAAATACCATTCGGGTTAAAAAAAAAGATTTACTTGGCTGGAAAAAATAAAAAACAAGTAAAAAGAATATATCTATTCACATGAAAAATATTATAAGATAAAATAAGTAAAACAAAAATTATAAATTTATGCGATTAAATTAAAAATATTATATGACGTAAAAGAAGATTTTGCCTTCATCAAAATTAAAAAATAGGTACTTGTTAAAATTTCATGGCTGATTGATTGTATGAGTTCGCTGACAAATATTGGTAAAAATTAATCGATTTGAACTCCCCGTAGTTGGACTTGTAGGGTATTAGCTATGGCGGTGTAGTCTGACCCTCAGGTCTAAGACATTTTAGTTATTTATTTGAGTTTCTTTTTCTTTTAGAATGTAAAGCAATACATGTGATTAGTTAAATATTCTTAATTAATTATGTTATATAATATAATTAAAAAGTATTCAAAGATGGTATACTTTGTCGGTTGAGATTGGACTATTCTTCATAATCACAATAATAAGTTTGGCAATTAGAAACTTATATGTATTATTATTATTATATTCTTGGACTTGTTTGGGAAATTTGAATTCAATATTGAACGTACATTCAGTCCCTTTTTTTTTTTTTTTGGGTGATTAGGTTTAGATTGGATACAACATTTTCAGTCTCCATTCTTCATCCATTAACAAGTAAGATGTACGTGTCAATTGAAGTCCGTTTTTCTTTCAAAAATAATAAAAAAAATTGATTAATCAAGTCATAAAAAATTAGAGTCGAATTTTTCATTTTTGAAAAAAAAACGTATTTCAATATAAACTTATATTTTATGAAATTGGATGACAATATGGTGTATCAATTGAAAATGTTATGCCATCTGTATTCTGACTGAATCTTCTTTTAATTTTAAATCTTTTGCTAAATATAAATTGTTTTAAGTTTATTTATATATAATAACTATCTTTTTCTCAGTTTTTCCTTTATTTAGAATTCTCGTATCTTACATATGAATATAAACATTTATTATCATAAAAGAAGGGAAATAATTAAATTAGAAAGTATTTTAGATGCAAGGGTTTAGATTTTAGTTATTTATCAATGTATTAAACGTTCTACTTTTGCTATAACTATCAAAATGTATGTAAATTAATTATTTATCAAATTAGTCTCAAAATTTCTTTACTAAATCAACTAGAAACTTGAATAAAAAACATTAGTTGGAAAATAGTGAAAAAAATTGTTATCAAAATATGTAAAAAGATGAGCATATATGTTAAAAACAAAAACCTCTAAAAGGAAATATATATATTTTTAAATAAAAGCAATAATAATTAGTCAATTTTAGATAGATTTTTTTTTATATTCAATGAACAAAATGTTTATTTATTATTATAAACCAAAACAATAATACATCCATTGCTTATGGCTTCTAACTTCAATCTGTATTTTAAAAAATTATAAAATTAACTAAAATATCATGATTATTCAAATAAAAAAATAGATGTTTATGGAAACGAAAAAATTTTTTTTTAAAAATCCAAATTATTAAGGTAATGCACACATGGTTTTAGATAATGGATTGGTTCAACTAGAGATGATTGAAAAATAAAAACCTACCTGGTCCTTAGAGCCATATACAGGAAAGCCAAATCATTAAGGCAAAGAAAGTCAAAAAAGACTTGATTTATAGAAAGAAAGGTTGAGACCCAACTCAAATAGGTCACCACGATCGCTTCTATGTCTCCAAGATCTTGCCGTTGACAAAGTTCAATCCTGCACTAGATAGGATTTAAACTTACGTTGTTGCGTTGAGGTAGATTACTATTATAACAGTTTTCATCGTTGACCAGTTGAACTACGTACGTTGTTGTTCATGGGGTGACTTGCTTCATAATTTAAAGGGAAAGATGGGTGATGTCGCCTAGAAATTTTGTGTATAGCTATCAAATTTTAATGGTCTTTCACCAGCGTCTTTAAATTTTGCAGCTACAGCAGAGACATTTAAGCAGCACCAAGGTCATATGTTGCTTCTTCTCTCCCTTTTCTTCAATCCAAAATAAATAACAAAAGAAAATTGTATCCCGAACATAGCTTCAAATTTGTTTATGCTAATTGGATTTGTCCAAGGTGCAATGCATAGGGGACGACAGATATCATCCATTAACAAGATAGTAAGGCTGTGTCTTCTCCCCTCCCTCAACCCCAACGACCAAATAATCAAAATAGATTTAGATCTGAAACCAGAGAAGGGAGGGGGTTTGGATTTACCTTGCTCAAAAGTATCTTTGAAAGTTTAAACCAAAGAAAATTTAGATATGAAACTAGAGAAGGGAGCGGGAATTGAATTTACTTTGCTTAGAAGTCTCTTTGAAAGTTTGTGCACTCTGGACAGAGTGCTAATTTTGTGGTTATTTGATGAACTTGAACAAGGAGCCATAAAAGAGGGGAAGCAATTGATTAAAAATTTAATGATCTCCCAAAAGTTTCGAGCGATGTCATGCGCTTTAGATGCTTCGATAATTTCTATATTAGTACCATATACATATGAGAAAAATGCTTTTGTAGAGCTAGTTTAATGTTAGTTGGCTAAAATTTTTTGATCAAAATTTGATCAAAATCACATCCAATGTCATCAATATCCTTGCAGTAAATTGACTTCAAAAAATTTTTTTTTTATTTTTTTAGTCTTTTTATCCTATCAAAATATCCAAAATACCCATATTTAACCATTTTGATAGCATATATGTTGGCCAAAATGTTTTTTCCTTAATGTTAAACGAGGTAATTTTATCCATGTGAGAAAAATGCTTTGGTAGAGCTAGTTTAATGTTAAACTAGGTAATTTATCCATACAGATAACTTTATAAAAAATTATATTTAGTAGATTTTATTATGCTACATTTAATATAATAATAATATTATTATTATTATGGATATAGATACAAAGAATTTGGATTAATATGACTTAAATATGTTCAATATTTATTAATTATTATAAACTATTTGTTGTGGATTGCATCTTAGAAGGATATGTTTAATAATAATAATAATATATTCTAAATTATCTAATTAACTCATGAAGGGATTGATTTTTATGGAAAAATGAAGGTTTTTAAAAATTTGAAAGTCTAATTTAAATATAAATGACACATTTAAAAGTTAGTCAAGAAAGGATAGGTTACCAGATCCAAACATTTCATAATATTTCTTTTAGAAAAATACAAAATAAGTAAGTAAATTATCATATTTATTTCTCAAACAATTTTCAACTATCAACATAGGTTTTTAAACTTTTGCAGTAAGTCTCTAATGCTTTGTTTTTGTTTTGTCACTCTTCAAATTATATATAAATCATATAAATGGGTCCTTTTAAAGCAAAATTGATGTTTTTAATGTTATGAAAAATATACTATTTGTTTTGTCTCTCAGTTTTAATCACTTTAAAAATAGACTTTTAAATTTAGAAAATAAAAAATTTTATTTCATAAATAGTAAACAAAAAAAAATGAAAGATCTATTTTGAAAGTAAAAAAAATTATTTTAAAACATAAAATAAAAATATTAGAAAATCTATTGAATAAGAAAATATTTTAAGAACTAAAATATTCAGTAAGTACAAGGAGAATTTTAGCGAGGACAAACACGCCGACGTGGCCAACGATGGCAAAACTATGTAAATAAGCTGAAAGGGAAGGACAAAAGTCTAACACCGCTTTTTGTTGAAGAAAAACAACACGTGTTTGAAATGGTTGGAGAATAGAGATGAACAACAGCGGGAAGGACCCAGTCATCCTACTATTAAAATAATCCAAAATATTTTAAAAAGGAAAATAGAAGAACCCCTTTCAACTCCACCCTTTCGCCTCTCTCTAGAGAGTTGCGGAAAAAGCAGAAGAAGAACAGCACACGTGGACCCCAATCCAAAAAACCCCATAAATTCCTCGTGTTCTTTTTCATGCGTCAACAAACCACATATAAGGGATAGGAAATTAGGAATTTCATGTTCATTTCTCATCAAACTTTCTCAACAAGTATTTTCTTCATATGTTGAAGGACATAGAGGCAAGCTTCAAGATCAGTTTCTAGTTCATTGGAGAGTTGTAGCGATTTTTCCTTTTGATTTCAAGCTTCAAGTTTGTGAGTTTAGCAAGTCTTTTGTGGAGATTATGGGTTCTTCGGAGATTGTCGATTCCGGGAAGGTTTCCGGCCAGAAATCTAACTTTTCTCAGACTTGTAGTAAGTTGAGTCAGTATTTCAAGGAAAAGGGTGGCTTTGGAGATCTCAGCCTTGGTCTCAACCGCAATTTTGAATCCAACGGTACTGCTTGGGCACTTTTTTTCAGATCGAAATTGGAAGTTGTGAAAAGTTTGTTTTCCTAAAAATCGATTTTTCATGTGTTTTCCGGCGGGTTTTATGATTTCAAGTGAAAATGTTTTGATGGAAGGAATGATCATTAAAGCTATCTTTCTTGGTTTTGTTTCTCGCTTTTTGTGGAAATCTATCTCGTTTAATGATGAGATTTTGATTGTTTTCCTTGCTTCATTGAACAGGGGCTCCAGGAAAGACTATGAATTTGCTGCCCATGATTGAGAAAACAGGCCAGAACTTAGAGGTCTCCGCTTGGAATCCGAACAAGTCTGCCAATTTACCCCCCCATCCAGTTGGTTTTTACAGAGCCCCAGTTAAAGAAGAAGTCCAGAAAAAGACTGATATCTGGTTAGTCAGCGACATTTTATTGTTTAATTATTGACTTGTTTGTTATGTTTTTGGTGCTTATCTAGATTCTAGACCAAAGTAATAAAATCAATTGCATGTTTTTGCCAAGGGCTTTTGTTATCCCTATACATTTTCTCTAAATCTTGTGTAATTCATCTGCAGCGTTGCAAAATCTGAGCCAGGCACGTCACAGATGACCATTTTCTACAGGGGACAAGTCTTGGTGTTGGATGACTTTTCAGAGGATAATTTCAGGGAACTCATGCTTATGGCAAGCAAGGGAAACCCAGTTAATGCCAACACTTTCACTCCAAAACCTGCTGAATCTGCGACCAGTTTGGTTAGTCCTACCTTAAGCGGAATCCCCACTTTTGGAAACGGCGTGGTGCAAGAAAATGCTCATGGCCCTCTTTACCCTCGGATGAATGGTGAGTTGTCGATCAAAGAAATTAGCCACTGTTGTTCCTCTGGTTTTATTGGCATAGCCCTCTGTATGCTAATGTTATGGTTTTGTGTTTCGCAGATTTACCTCTGTCGAGGAAAGCTTCACTTACCAGGTTCTTGGAGAAGAGAAAAGATAGGTAGGCATTTGGAATTTGAGATCTTGAATATTTTTCAACAATTGGTACTATTCATTTTACGTAGAGATGTATAACTAATGAGGAGAAATTCTAAGGCCATAAGGTATCCGATTTTTGGGGGATGGGAAAGGAAATCTCTTTAGTTGTTTGTAGGAGGGGTTGGGGGGGCATGGGTTCTAGATCTGATGAAAGATTTGGTTACAAATCTAACAGAGATGGTCTTTGTTTCCAATTTGACTTGCTTTTGAATATGAGATTGATCCTTTGTCTAAATCTGTTATTCCATTACAGGATTACAGCAAGAGCACCCTATCAAACCGGCAACTCAGGGGTTTCTAGTTCTGAGGCTGGCGAAAAGAAGAGATGGTTAGGTTTCGGGGCTCAGTTTCCTGTGCAAATGCAACAACGCCAAGCATGAGTGGATACTTCTTGTTGCATGTAATCAAATTTATTAGAGGAACAAATCTATTCATTCCTCCTGGGAATTGACTCTAGCAGAACTTAGATCTAATTATTAAATTGTATTCATCATCTTTAGTTGTAATTAAGAAAGCTGGATCTGAAGATTTCATTCTTCTGTTTTACTATTTTGGGATATATGTTCTTTTGAATGCTGCTTCTCTGCTCTGAAACCATGTTGTTTCAGTGCACACAGCTTTATTACATACGTACAATATTCACATTATGCCCTTTCATGATTCGTTGTGCAGCATCTTGGTAGATGATGTATTTATGACAAACACAATCACAGAAATTTTTTGGTTTACATACCGTTTTGAAATTTTCTTGAAATGTTACATAAATAAGTAATAGCCCTTCTAAACCGAAATTTGATTCTTGCAAAGTGGTATTAGACAGGACAGATCAGGCTTTCACTTTAAATACCATCGTTTTCATACTGCGCTGGAATCAATTGACATTTTTGTAATTAATTGACATGACTATGGAAGGAAGGAAGATCGTTTTACTGTTCTCTGGCCATCATTTCGAATCTTCACTCAAATGTTTTGCTTTAGAATTTAGTCGTATATAATCTTTAAGAAACATAACCCTCTAGTAGTACAAATTAATCTTATTCACAGTTGGATTGTAATACCCGTACATTGCATCTTTTTTTTTAAGGCATAATAAATTAATCTCAACTTTTTATGATAAAATAAAACATTAATTAAAAAAAAAACTTCTAAAAAAAATACTAAGATATAAAGATGAGATGTGACCTGCCACTTCCAACGATGCTGTTAAAAGAAAAGAAAACCAAGAAAGAAGAGATAGAAAGAGAGAGCACGCGGCTTTGAAAATTTGGTACGCGGAAATGGTTTGGTTTGGGTTGTTTTTTAAAACCAAAAGCTGGAGAGATGGAGAAACAAGACCGAGTGGAGAAAAAAAGGAATGAAACTTTGTTTTAAGAAAATTAAAAGTGAGTGAGTTACCAATATTATCCTTGAATATATTTTTATTTTTAATTTAGAGAGTTCTGATAACTTTTTATAAAAAAATAAAAAAAACATTTCAAAAGTTATTTAGGGATATTAAAAAAAAAAAAAATTGGAGACCAAAGTTAGGGATCATAATTTTTCTTTGGACCAAACGTGCCAATTTTATTTTCCCAAAAAGCTTATTCAAAAAGAGATACGACTAAAACAATATAGAAGGCACGCAAAGCATTGACGTGAGTGGGTTGCAATATGAAATAAACACACATGGTCATATATAATATTACTACTGTATATGAAGATTAAAGAAAGCATGGACAATGACGAAAGGTAATAGTGGTTGGGAAATGGTAAAGCAACTACTTAAATTTTTATTTTATTTCTTTTTTGAGAAAATTAATATTATACTAAGTACATAGTATATATTTGTTTTTAATATTGTCACGTTGTGCACGGAGCATTATTTATGGATAGTGTTTTTTTTTTTTTTTTTGTTTCCTTTTTAAGTGATGGGATTAGTCATTAGAGAGAGAGTAGTATTATTGGGTCATGGATTCGATTTCTCTATGGCATATACTTTGTAGTTTCAGATCACGGTCATCACATGCCATGTTCGTAGTTGGGAAACCGTAACATCCTTTGACCGATTCCCTTTCATTTTCATTTTCTTTCTTAAACCTCTTAGAATTAAACATTTGATATTTTGTTCAATTTGAAGGGTGTGGCTAAAAATCATAGTGAAAGAAACGTTCATTTGGATATTGTCATCTAATTCCATAAAATTTCGTAAAATAAACATTTAAATTGAAGCTTATTTTTCACTCAAAAAAGAATTTTTTTTTTGAAAATCACATTAAACATCCATTTAAAATGGGATGAATCAAAATTTTTTTTTTTGTTTTTGAACGAAAAACAAACTCCAATTAACATTTATATGTTACGTGCTGATGGATGAAGAATGGAGAATGGAGATGGAGAATTTGATATCCAAACTCACCCTAAAAGTAAATTATTCTTACCCATCATATCCTGTCCAAGAGTCTCATTATATCCATTTTAATACTCTATCTGTTATAACTATTTATGAGTTATTTGAATTAATTTTCTTATTATTAAATATAAATTATTATTGTTAATTTATTAGGTATTCTATTGATTTTTTAACATATTATTTTTATTTTTTTCTTTAGATATTAATGTTATTTTGATTAAAATATAAATATTGACATTTTTTTAATAAAAAAAATGTTATTTTAACTTTTTTAAAATAATCATTAATGATTTATATTTAGTGAAGGATGGATCATACAATAATAGTTGGCTCAATATTACCACAATTATAGAGTTAGTGCACTTACCCATAATTGTGGGGTTGTGCCACGGAGGCCAGAGGTAAAGAGAAACTTATATAAATATTTTCTAATACAAATGACTAAAATTAAAAATATAAAAATAATATTATTTTATAATATTGTAAAAATATAAAAATGAAATAATTTTGATATATTAATGTCTGAGAATATAAGTAATCAAATAATTTTTTTAAAAAAATGAGAAGCACTAACTTCCTACAAATTTATTATTTTTATACATTTTTTATATTTTAAAGGTTGGATTTATTTGATAAGTTAATGAAAAGGGTGTAAGTGAGTGGTTTCAAATTGACGCTTTCATAACCTAAGTTACGAGTTTGACCCAGTCTTATACTCGACAGTCTAAATTTGGTGAGTTGTAGCTCTAGTGCTCATAGGTTTATCCAGATCTTTTAATATATATGATTTTTTTGTAAAATAAATTATTTAGTTTCTCTTTTTAAGGTTTAATTTATAAAATATAAGTAATATATATATATATATATAGTATTTTATAAACTAAACTCTAAAAGAATAAATAAAATCTTAAGATATTTAATCAATATATTTTTTTTTCTAAAAAAAAAAATTGACTTAAATTTAGACATTTAATTTTACATTACACTCCATAGAGTACATTAAGACACTTGACAACACTACCCGTATAAATTAGTACTAATTGCTATTGCTTATTACTAAAATGGCAAGACTTGGCAATCAATCAATTTAGTTAATTCCTTTAACAACTATATTTGCACCCCAGTTTGAAAATTAATTTAACAGCTAACAACTTGATTCAGAGTGAATCGTCAATATAAATGTAACGTCACGTATTTAATAATTGCGCTTGCAGATTAAAATTTTTATGACTAAATTTTTGCTTTAATATTCAAATGAAGTTTTTATATTTTCACAAAATTAAAAAAAAAAAAAAAAAAAAGCGAAAACTGAAGTTGAAGAACTTGGGGCCCCTTGATGCATTATTAGTGGCTTTCATCCATCCCCCCTCTAACAGGAATGTTTCTCAATCTGCCATATCTGGAAAGTACATTTTGCTTCCCTTGATGTAAATAAATATACATACATATATATATATATATATATATATATTTATATATATATATCAATGAGAAATGCTATTATGAACAACAAAGTTCAAAATAATAAGATTTTCTGTTAAATTTCTAACGATCAAAGTTAACTATCTTTTTTTTAAAAGAAAAAATAAATTCTTCTATAAAAAATTATTTTTTAAGAAATATTTTATAAACTAAATGCTAAAAACATAAATTAAACTCTAGGGGTATTTGATTAATTTTTATTATTTTTTATTAAAAAAAGATAATTAAACGTTAACTTTAACTATTAAAAACTTAATAAAAGCTCGAAACTAATTTGAATTACTTTATCCATAATAACATTTCTAATATATCTATATATTTATATACACACAGTAAGTTATTCTTTTGAACTGCCATGGATAATGGAACCGACATCATCTTCTCTTTGAAGCATTTTTCTTGTCTCCCCATCATGGTAGGGTCGGTCAATGCTAGTGAGTAGTGACTGAGTTCAACGCAAAAGAGATATATAACTTAAGGAAATGAATGATATTATTGCAATCTACTAATAGTGATTATATACACAGAGTATTATTGTATTGGTGTATGCTATACCTTCGATGACATTTTCCATTAGAATAACGGGACTTTTTATGTAACTTTAATAGTGTAAAACAATCTCCGAAAAAAAGGGCTTGATATTGGTACCACACATCACAATAAAAACATAAACACATAAAAGAGAAATTTCCATTTAAGGTAGAGACTGTTGTAGTTACTATTCATAGTCTCTACAGGGAATCCCGCATTGCTAACCAGAACCAACATCCGGCTTATATAAGCAATAAATGTCAACTATATATAATTACATGTTTTTACTATTCTCTTTATCTCTTCATCTTATTCTCCCACCTATACCACTATGAAGCCTTCAAGTTGTTCATCAAAAGGAGAAAAAAGAACAACTATACAAAAACACGAGATGATGCAATGAAGTTGGTTACTCTAACCAACAAGGTGAAAAGGAAGCTCAGGAACGAGGTATAATTCAAGTGCCGCCAACCACAGTATAGGGGCATCCCGAAAATGAGCACCTCCAACTACCACCTCCACCAAAGGTTCACCCATAGAAACAAATTGCTCCCTAGCACAAAAAAAATTCTCCCTAGAAATACATGAGACATTGAATCAGTTAGAGGAAAAAGGTCGAAGTCATCATGCCACAATTCAAGAAGAGATCAGGGATTCCAGCTCGCTTATCCTAGAACTGAGACATGGAAAGGTCCTTAAAAATTTCAAGCTCCATTCCATGGAGAAATATGATGGTTCCACTGATCCAATTCAACACATGTCCAAGTACAAAGCCACCTTAGCCTTCTGGGATCTAGTTGAAGTACTTATGTGTAGAGAAATTTACACCACTTTAAACGGGAAGGGCCTTCGAATGGTACATGAACCTCCTGCTAGCCTCAATAGAATTCTTTAACAAGTTGGAAGATTTGTTCAGAGTCTTGCTGAAACCACAAACACATCTACTAACCAGAGAAAGGAAGAATGTCTTAGCAAGAATTGGACTAGATTCAACAACGAAGCGTCGCAGGTCAAAAATTGCATTAAGCCCATTTATGTCAAATAATTTTGTAACGGGCTAAAAATAGGAAAGGACACTAAGAAGATCACTGCTAATCATCCTAGAACAAGCACAGAGTTGGTTCACAAGGTTCGTACTTGGATTCGAGTAGAAGACTTGGAAAGAAAGTAACGGAACATCCGTCAAGGTGAACTGGGAGATTCTAACAAGCCCCCTGTTAAAAACATTGGATAAAATGCAAAAATATATGAGTTATCAACAGGAAAGTAGCAACTCCATTATCAAACAGAATCAAGGAGGATAATAAAAATCCTACCATACCTAATAGCCCATATCCAGACAGCAACTAAAAAAAGGTTTCTCAACAAGAGAAATCGAAAATGGTATACAATGAGGTTAGCTTATTTAATCTGTGTAGCACAATCCCTCAAACCCCTGGAAGCCCAACATCCATCGGCCTCATGGGTGATCGATATGATTTCTAGAGTCCATTCCCAATTCGAGGCAAGGCCTGACAAAAAGCAAAAAGTTGTGTCCACTAGTGTGGTTAATGATGATGTTCCCCTGGTAGTTTTGATGCTGATTGGAGGATGTTTAGTTAAAACAGATTCTAATCAACACTGGAAGCTCTTCCAATATTCTTCATTATGACATCCCCAAATAGATGGTTTAGTTGAAGTGGCTAATTAAATACTCCAAGGGTTGAAGAAATGGTTGCATTAGTAAAAGTGAAATGGGTTGAGGAACTCCCAAGAGCCTAATGGTCTTACAGGATAACTTCTAACACCAGAACTTAAGAGTCTTCTTTCAACTTATGTTTTGAGATAGATGTAATGATCTCTGTGGAAATAGGCAGCTCACACACCTGAATCGACTTGTTTGAAGTCAAATGGAATGAAAAGAAGTTAGCAAAAAATCTCAACTATTTGGAAATAACCAAGAATCGATGGTTGAATGAGAAGTCATATATAGGAGAAAATTGGCCAAGTATTACATCTGGAAAGTCCCAAGACAATAACTCAAAGTGGGTGACCTAGTACTCTGAAAAATGAAGTCAAAGAGAATACCCAACCTGAAAACTAGATCCTATATGGGAATATCCATATAAAATTGTCAAAGATAATTGGAATAGGAGTGATCGATTAAAAGATACGGAGGGCAACAACATAGCCTGAACCTATAATGCTACGAATTTAAGAAAGTTTTATGCTTAGGATTTTAAACATCGGAAACAAAAACCTACAACCTACATGATGTATTCTTGGATCCAACAATCTGATTCTTCAATTTTGATCCCTCTTGATCCATTCTTGGCCAAATATTAGAAGTTTTTGCTGTAGAATATGTGTAACTTGATGAATTGTAAGATCTCCCAAAAGTACTCATTCTAGAATTCAATTGTTTATCAATCTTCATTGCAATGTTTACCAATTCTTGAAGAGATTGGTAATGTTGAAGTTGCACTCTTTCAGCTATGTCTCTATTCAAACCACAAAGAAATCCACCCATTCTAGCCTACTCATTTTCCACATTGTTGACTCTCATCATGGACACCTCCATTTATTTGTAGTACTCAACACTTTTGGTTCCTTGTGACAAGGTTTAAAGTCTTTTGTAAAGTTCCCTATGGTAATAAGGGGGTACAAATCTTGCCCTCATGGCACCTTTAAGCTCATTCCAAGAAGTAATAATTGCTTCATTAGTTCTTTTCTTGAAAATCATCAATTGATCCCATCAAGTCAATGCATAATCCGTGAATTCCACAATAGCTAGCTTTACTTTCTTGGCCATTGGATATTCATAGCAATCAAATATATGTTCAACTTTACTTTGCCAAGTAAAAGTTGGCTTCGAGATCATAAGCTCCTTTGAATTGTGGTATTGTCAACTTGATTGATCCCAATCCAAACTTACATTTCTATCCATATGCTCCCTTGGTTCTTCTTCATATTGTTCCCAATTATCTTCTTGAGCAACCTCATCTAATCATTCTTAGATCATTCTTCCCCTTTGATGTAATCTTTGAAATGGTCCTCCCCTTCCTCTACCTCATTGTGGTTGTGGATTCCTCATATGTTGAGGATGGGTGGTTTTAATTATGTTCACTTTTTTTTTTCTACTTTTTCAATTTTTGTACTAAAGTCTCTTCTCATTTCCATCATGTTACCAGATAGTTGTTCTAACTTCTCAACAATATAAGCAAATCCATGATTATCGTCTCCCATATTAGAAGCATTTGAAGAAGTAGCAACTCCCTTTGACATGTTTCCTACACAAATAACAAGAAGGAAAATAGGGCAATTGTATGTATCCTCACCTTTCACTCATTTATATCTCTCAAATATGGCTTTTTCTCAATCAAATGATCTCACTTCACTCAGCCTTTTTCCACTCTTTGAACTTTCTATTGGTTCTTATTCAATACTATTGAAAGCCTTGCAATTCACCCAGGCAAAGAATGTAAAAATGTCTACAAACTCAATCAACTAGTTTAAGTAACCAATAGTGGAATTAAAGAGTTTAGAATGACAAGAATAAGGTCAATCAATAAAGTTTTGATCAAATACTTTAAGGAATCAAGGAAATTAGATGAAAGACATTTTAACATACACCTTGAGGTCAAAGATTTTGGCTAAAAATCTTCTCTGCAATACCAATTCAACACTTCCCAATCACATGGTCTCAATTGTGCTTCACACAATATCAAATCAACTCTAATCTTTTTCCAACATTCAATTCATCAAATCAAGCAAAATCTCAACAATTTCAACAACTTTTGATCAATTTTCAAAAATTTTCACTTTTCTTTAGAATTTTTTCGCTCTGGTTTTCTTCTATGGATCTTTTTTTTTTTTAGTTTTCTTTTGTATATAGATAGAAGAAGCAAACACAATGACAATTGAATCAGCCCATGTTTGTTTTTGGCCTTAGGCTAGATCCCACACAACAATTGATCACAAAAGATAGAATATGATAGATTTAAGAGAACAAAACACAAACAATCACAAGATCATGATAATTCAAAGAAGAAAACATAATCTTAGCACACAAACACATGAAAGCAATTAAAAGAATAGTTAAACCTCTTGATGAAAGCCTAAGTTTCTCATAGTCATGGCTCAATCTCTAAGATTCTATCACATTGACAAGTTCCCAAGATATTCATCAATTGATTCAAGTTTAGTGATTAGATTGACCTTGGAATTGGATTACCTTAACTAATGTAATGAATTTAAAGACAATTCTACACAATAAGCCAAAGTGAAGAAAGCCTCAAAGAAGTTTCTCAAGAACCCTAGATTGTTCATGAAGAAACTATAACCAAAAGATCACTTTGATCTTCTAAGTTGAATTCTCAATGGAGAAATGTGTTTTTCATTCAAAAGAGATATATTTGAAATACAAAGATGAGGCCTATTTATAGTCCAAGAGTTGGATTAAATCTTAATAAGTCTTGGTTAGACATTTAATTACAATTAAAAAGCAAATTAATACATAAAACAACTTAAAAGAGCACAATATCGCATTACTGTCCAAGCAGAGTCTGGGACTGACCAAAGTTGATGATAGAACTATTGGCACCACCGATCAGCCTCATTTTCTCTCAACCTGCAGGCCGGTTGGTTACTCCAACTGTTGAGGCTTACCGACCGTCTTGATAGGAGCCGATAGATAGATAGGTCCAACCCTGTTTTCTCTTGTTTTTGGTCCCTTTTCTTCATCTTCTTGCAATATCTCTTCCAAGTACTTTCCAAGGCTTTTCTCTCCACTTCCTCCACTTGAAATCATGATGGTATTATTCTCTAAACTTCCAATGATGGATAGGGCATTCCATAACCTTGATTCAACTTTGTCTCCACAAAGTTTATCTTCATTGAAAGTAGGCTCAAAGTCTAACTCTTCTTCTTTCCTTTGCATGAAATTGATGAAAGCCTTTCTTATCTTTGAAGCTCTAACCCTTGTTATGGCTAATAGTATTATGTACTAGAACAATGATATAATTTGTATTTGTGCTTTGAAATTTATTTATGAGATTGATTTTATTATATCTAATGTTTCCATGAATAATACTATCTGCCTTTTGGTTATTAAGTATGAGACTTAATAGTAAAATCCTTTTGGCAATATTTATATTATTCTAAATAGTCCATATTCTGTTATTATTGTTGGAACAATAATAAATTAAGAATAGTATGTAATCTCATTGATGGTCACGTTTTATTGATCATGAATATGAGATATTCAAGTGAGAACATAAATACATGATAGAGAACGATGTATTGGACATGACCCGTGATGATGAATTATAACATGGATTATGTCATAAATAATTCTCATCTTTATAGTCATATTTAAGTCCCTAGACATGATTTCATCATGGATTTCTACGTGAGGAATTCTATGTCCTGACCTAATCTAATGTTATCTTTAATCGGATAGCAATATAAACTTTAGTTGGACATAATATGAATCATAGTGAGAAATGTGATTGAAAAAGTTGAGATTTATCACACTCATTTTGAGTGAAATATTATTTCGGGCCCCCCTTGATGATCTAAATTGAGAAATGCATGGCTGTGCTCAAATGATCTAATAAAGAGTTGTTAGTATCATTTGTTTGGACAGTTTAATCAGGGATCAAGAAACGAATGATTAAGTTATACAAGGATGACTTAATCCATGCCTTATACTTAATCCGGATATTATGTGACAAAGGGACTAAATATTGGGCTTTAAAATAGGTTAAAATCAAACTATTGATTTTATTTAACTTGGATAGTCATAATGACTTGTGGACTTAGACTCGCTGCCAATGTTAAATAAACCTACAGGGTCACACACAAAAGCAAGTAATCATGAGTTTTAATTCATATTAAAATTACGAATTCAATTGACTTTGTGGAATTTATTTAATAGGATTTTGAAGGAATTAAAATTATATTGTGATGAGATAAATAATTTTTGAATTATTTTCGATTATCATTACATTTCTTAATTGTAGGAAATTCGTAATATAAATATAAAAGGGGAAGAGAATTTAGGGTTAGGATTGGCATTCTATTAGATTGGAAGGAATAAATCCTACCCATCCATCCTATTTGATTGTAAGGAATGAATCCTAGCTGTCCACCTTTATTTCCTCTTAACTATATAGAGAAAAGAATAGTCTTGCTAGGGTTGCTCTCTATTGCACACAAGCTATTTTGATAGGAAAAAAACCCCGGCTGAGCTCAACTCTTCTCCTCTCTGGATTTTTGCCACCAAACTTCTGAATACTAGATTAGGAAAACTTAAGGTTCTAGCAGACCGAGCAGCTCGTTCATCTTGCTGTGTGGATATTGATAGAGGACTATCATGTTTTGCAGCATCTAGATCCAAAGAATTTACTATTCTGTTCTCCGAAATTAGAAAAGGTATGATCTTCTTACAATTCTGTTTTACATAATGTACATGAACCCTGGATCAGGATTGTGAAAAATTTTATTTTCCGCTGCTTCTATGTTTATAAATCCCAACAATGGCACCTTGAGGCATTAAGCTAGTCTTGCCTATATCAGATTCCAACACAAAAAATGACTAAGTTAGGTCCTGAAATAGTTGTTCGTGTTTTCATTGGTTATGCAAATAATAGTAATGCTGATCGATTTCTTGCTCATGAATCTAAAATTGTGGACATACACAAGAACACAATCATGGAATCAAGGAATGCATAATTTTTTGAAAAAAAACATTTCCTTGTAAATCCAACGGTGGGTCAAGCTCATAAAAAAGAGCAATTCAAACTGTGAATCAAGGAGAGCTTAATGATAAAAGTCATTACTTGGTTCCAGAAGTTGAACAAGACGGAGTAAAAGTGCTAGAGTGCAAAAAGTTTTTGGTAATGACATTCTGACTTCTTTGTGAGAAAACGAACCTCAAATTTTGTAGAGGTTGTGAAATCCTTTGAAGGTTCTCTATGAAAGGAGGCTATAAAAAGTGAAGTTGATTCTATTCTATAGAATCACACTTGGGAATTAGTGGATCTGCCTCCCAGCTATAGACCTTTAGGGTCCAAATGAATCTTTTAAAGGAAAATAAATCCCGATGGATCCATTGAAAAGTATAAAGCTAGACTTGTAATCAAAGGTTACAAGCAATAAGAAGGCATAAATTATTTTGATACTTTTTCTCTTGTAATGAGAATAAATTCAATTAGAACAATTCTTGCTATAGAAGTATTAGGAAATTTGGAAGTACATCAAATGGGTGTAAAAATAACTTTCCTAAATGGAGATCTAGATGAACAAATCTATATGGAACAACCTCAAGGTTTCATTGTTCTTGGAAATGAGAAGAAATGTTTAAATTGGCGAAGTCATTGTATGGATTGAAACAAGCACCAAAGAAATTCGATGAAAAGTTTGACTATGCAATGATTACCAATGGTTTCCAATTCAATGAATGTGATAAGTGTGTATATACAAAAGAGATAGAAGAAGGCTATGTCATTTTGTGTCTTTATGTTGATGACATTATCGGTAGTGATGATTAAATGGTCAAACCAGCTATGGGTTTGTTAAATTCAAAATTTGACATGAATTTTATGGGACTTGCTAATATGATTTTAGGAATAAAAATCACAAGGACTTTATATGGTATTATTCTAAGTCAGTCTCATTATGGTAGATAAACTTCTTGAAGAGTTTAACGAGATTTGATTCTAGCATTACTAGAACACCATTGGACAATAGCCTCCATCTTTCAAAGAATAGAGTAGAGAGTATTTCCCAAGTAGAATACTCTAGAGTTATTGGAAGTTTAGTGTATCTAATGAATTGTACTCAACCTAATATTACTTATACTATAAGTAAACTGAGTAGATGTACTAGTATCCCGAGTACAGACCTTTGGAAAGTTTTAATGAGAGTATGTAGATACTTACATTATACTCCGCGTTAAGGATTACATAACACTAGATATCCAAGTGTCCTTGAATGATATATCGATGCAAATTGGATATCTGAACTAAAAGGTTCTAAATCCACTAGTGGATATGTTTTTACACTAGCTGGTGTTGTTGTTTCCTGGAAGTCATCATAACAAACTGTTATAGCCACATCCACAATGAAATATGAATTTATAGCTTTGGATGAATGTGGAGAGGAAGCTGAATGGCTACTCCATTTCCTAGAGGATATTCCATAATGGGAAAAACTTGTGCCACCAATATGTATTTATTGTGATAGTTAATCAGCAATCGGAAGGGCACAAAGTAACATGTATAATGGTAACTCTAGACATATACGTTGTGGACACAATACCATCAAACAACTATTCTCAACAGGAGTTATCTTGATTAACTACGTGAAGTCAAAAGAAAACAGTGATGATCCATTAATCAAAGGTTTGAATAAAGAGGTAGTTGAAAAGTTAACAAAGGGAATGGGATTAAAGCCCATGAGGGAATAAGTTTTTAAAACCCAACCTAATTGATTGGAGCTCCCAAGATTTAGGTTCAATGGGACAACTTAATTATAAGAACTTAACGTGGTCACTGTGGGGGATACCCTCAATCCATTCCTAAATTAAAAATTGATGTTAAAAGAGGATAAGGATAACAATTTTTGCTTTAATGATCCTTAAGTGAGTAATTATGTTACTTGGAATTTAAGTGAATCACTTATGTGAAATATGTGAAATTTGTGGTCAGTATATTCGTGACTATAAAATAGTGGATTTCAAGACTGTTTCCAGTCAAGTGGAAGAAATTCTAGTAATCTTTCATAAGATTCAAGCTGAAGGTATGAATTAAGTAAAACCTTACTAGTGGCTGCTATTACTGAAAAATTGATCACATACTGGTTACTAACCTAATTTTTTACCTTGCATGGTTGGAGACTTGATTCTTATAGAATTGGTCCTATTGCTACTACCGTTGCCAATAATTTCCTCTCTCCTTCTTCAATTCTTTATTATCAAATTTTCATTCTTCAAGTACTAATTGAAGAACATTTTGTACAGAACTTGAGACAAAGATTATCTGTACTTTTTAAAGTAGTGAATAAAGTAGAATTTTCTGCAAGGAGCTTACCTCCTACAAAGCTCTCCTCTTTCCATTTTCTTTTCTTCCAGAGATCTACCATATAATTTCTAACTTATTTTTTTTGATCATAGGGACAAAGAATATACTCTTATATAGTCAAGCAGCTTGTGCTGCCCCTTCTTTGAAATCTATGGTTCATGAACCTTAATGCTTTGTGCCCTCTTGTAGCTTATACTTGTTTAAACTCCCATGTTCTTGTGATCCCCCTGAACACTCCCTCGATACTTTATCTCCTCAACATGCTCCACTACATTTATGTCTGAAAGCCCTAATAGGCTTTTAATTAAATTTATTTTGACGATAACAAATTAGTATTAATGATGCTTCAAGTTTATCTATTTTAGGAAGTGCTTGGATTACATAAAAAATCCCTTGTCAAAGAGATATTGTGCTTAAAAGTATGAAGTCTTCCAAAAATGAACATCTCATAAGTTTGAAGACTTTAAGATTGAAGAAATAGTTTAGGTAATTAATTCTAATCCTTGTACAAAGTCTTCCTTATAATGATTCTTGCACTAAAAATATTTTTCTTAAAACTTTCTTTAAATCTTTCAAAATATATGATTTCATAAATGTTTGTTTCAAAAATATTTTATCAACGTGTTTTTAACAAGTATTGGTTGATTATATCTTTAAAAAAAATAAAAAATACTAATAGTTTTGGTCAACTGTGTGTTTAGACCTTGATTGCCCAAGTTTGGACGATCCAATCTGCTTGAAATAGGATAAAAAATTTTTCCAGTAATACTGGAAAAATTCTGGATCCAAATTCAACTTGTATGGATGATCCAATATGACCAAATCAGGATCTAAAACTTTCTGGAATTGGTTTTAAATCGTAAAAATTTAGATTGTTGCTTCTCCTTCTTCTCTATGTTATTTTAAGCCACTTTCCACCATTTTCCATTACGAATTTCTACAACAAAAACAGCAAGAAAAAAAAGAAGAAAAACATCATTCTCAAAGATTCAATGATTTCATTCATCTAACATTAAGTGCATCGAAGAATCATCAAGGAACTTGTTTGAGCTTTCATTATAAGATCTCAGTCCAAAGGGAAGTGCTTTTTGTACTCATCTTTTATATTTATTATCTTGAGTTTTCTAGATTGTCTTTGTGACACAAAACCCTTGGAGAGGGTTATCCTTGTTTGATTTGGTTTGCACTAGGTTGTCTTTGCAACGCAAAATCCTTGGAAAGGATTATCCTAATTTGTAATTGTTTGAGAAACTTGGGTTTGTGGCCCTTGGTTGTATTGTTGATTGATATTAGTGGATTTGAGTGAAATTCTAAGGTACAGAACCTTAGGTAGTGGACTAGACTTACAAAGGTGAGTTGAACCACTATAAATCTTTGTGTCTCTTGCTTGATTTTAGCTTTCATTGTCTTATCTTGTTGAATTTCATTGTACATCATTTCTTGCACTTCAAGCGTTTGATAAATTGTCCAAACCAAAATAGTTTTCTAATTTTATAAAAACCTAATTCACCCCCTCTTAGGTTTTTCAATTGGTATTAGAGCAAGATCTTCATTTTTTTTGGATTACACTCCATGAAGGAAAAGATCCCATGGTCAGTTTGAAAAATATATCTTTTGTCGAAGGTTCCTCTATTTATAGACCTCCTCTTTTTTTTATGTGCTAATTATAATTGTTGGAAAAATTTCATTTGTGTTTATGTTATCTCTGTAAATTATAAATTGTGGAATATTAGCTCCAATGATCCCATTGTTCCTACAAAGATTTAGAATCATATGATTATGCCAAAACAAGAAGAAGAATTTGATGATGAAGATGAAAAGAGAGTAAGTCTCAATTATCAAGTTATGAACATCCTTCCTTGTGCACTTGGTGACAAAGAATACAATAGAGTGAGTGGATATGAATTTGCAAATCAAATATGGAAATTTCTCGAAATGACTCATGAAGAAGCAAATCAAGTTGATAGTGATGAGAACAAAGACGACAAACAAGAAGAAAGGGACTACAATTGCTTCATGGCAATCCATTATGAGTAAAAGATTCTATTTCCCCAAATGATTGTGATAGTGATAATGATGATCCTTATGATGTTTTGAACTAACAACTTGATGAAGTTAAGAAATTGAACAAAAGGAATTTGAGCTTGAGAAATAAGGTTGAGAATTTAATTAAGGAAAACAATTGTCTTCATGATGATAAAGCCAGAGGCTATTTTGAAGAATTTAAGAAATCTAATAGAAAGGTAATTCCCTGTGTTTTTGTTGTGTTTGATGAATTGTGTAAGTTCAAGAATGGAAATATGATGCATTTGTTTCACAGAATTGGTTGAAATAATTTGTTATGCATTTTGAATAATTATTATGACCTGTTGGTATATGAGTATTATGTTAATTTGAGAAAGATTGAAAATGAGGATTCTTGGATGATGTGATTTCTTAGAAAGGAAGATTAATCAAAACACATCAGTTGAAAGGATTTCATCAAAAGGTTTATTTTAGGCTAGTTAGAATGACCTATGAAGCATAATCTTCATCAACCATCATCTTGATTTGGTAGACACATCAATACCCTAACCAAAAGTAATTGATAGCCCTTGTGTAGTCACTTAAGAACCCTATAAGAGTTGCCGAAGAACTCACTAAGAAGATAAAGTTTGATATTGGAATTTTGTATCTCAAAGAGCAAAATGTGTTTGTAACTGATAAAAGAGTTGTTTGTAATACAAGATAAGGATCTATTTCGGATTTTGGACTTGATGGAGGGCTGGGATGCTTCTGTCTTGACCTGGAGAGTTTACAGAGACTTTCAAGTGCCGGACAAGGCTTACTTGGCGCCCGATGGACTTGTTCCAACCTTATTTGAGCTTGTATAACTCCATTTTTTTTACTTGACGCTTTCTTCTTGTATTGATATAACATCATCTTGAATGTACCAAAGTGAATATTTCAAGCCATTTCATCCATCAATCTTCAACTTTGAATTTGAAATATATATCTTTATACACAAACTTCCATTTTTGATGATGAGCTTCTCCAAGCTTGGCGTCAAGTTCAAGTTGTTCTTCTTTGTTGAACTTCAATCTTTTTATGCCTTCTTCAAACTTGAAATGTATTCTTTCATATCTTTCTTGGATCCCATCATTCCTTCCTTCTTTGGAAATATTTGTCCTCAAATCATTATCTCTTGAAATGTAGTCTTCGACATTATTTAAAGTTATTTCCAACAAGGCCTATTGGACTCCATCATCCCCCCTCACTTTGAAAAGATTTGTCCTCAAATCTTCAAATCCAACATTGAGAGAAGAATGATTAATACTATTAATAAAAACATCAAAACAATATTTACCACATAGCTCAATGCTATCAAAAGCTTGATAGATGACATTCTCAATGGAAGTTATTGCACAATAAAGCCTTACCATTCCAGTCTTCCAAGATGGTGGTTTCTCTTTGATTGATATGTATTCCTTTCCATCTACAATAAGCTCATTAACACTAACAATGGAAACAAGGAATACCATCCATTTTAAACACCAAAAGCACACAATTTCATTCAAAGCACAAGCCATAAAACCTAAAGGTTGATGCCCTCGTAAAGTGTTGAATAAGAGAACTTCAAAGATGGAATTCTTGCATGTTAAGCTCCAAATTTTCACAATTCTTGTAATCAAGTCACACATCTTAAATTCAATTAGTCTATGACCCCATAGATCTTGGAATAAAAGAACATCAAATCTGGAATTCAAGCACTTTATTATCAAAATATATTTCTTTTGCAAAGCAAATACATTTCCATCATCAAAGTTATCAAACATATGTGTAAGATGAACAATGAAGTCATCTCCACATATGCTAGAACTCACAAAATCATCAAGTAGGACATTATTATGCCTTTTCAAAAACAGAGAATAATTACATGAGTCCAATGCTTTAGACACATCTCTATTCATTGCACAAAATATAAACCATAACATCATGTAATTCCACCAACCTTGCCAAATGGAGATAACACAAATAGCAATCATCTGGTTATTAATATTATAAAGCAACTCAACTTCTTCAAAGAACAATTGATCACCTTAATTCTCCTCTTCACAACATGTTAACAAGATTCTTACATTCATTATAGGTCTCTTTTTCATATATAGTCCTAAGACATGCTTTGCAAGCAAGATATTCAAGGTTCTAAGACTATCATATCTCACAAATTTCATTTTATGATTCTCAAGATTTAGCAATTTAAGGAATTCAACATGCTTATCACATTCAAGAACATATAGAATATCAACTCTAGGCATGCTATCATGAAACTCATAAGCCTTGAATCTAAGAATCACCCCAAGATATATAATCCATGCAATCATGTCTCTATCAAAATCATGAAGTGTCAAAACTTCCTTAAAAGGCAAATGCTTAACATGATATGCTTTTCCCACAAAGACCCCTATCAAGCAATTAATCCCACCATAGGATTCACAATGAGACTTTCAAATAGATTTTCCTTCCATAGGATTCACGATGAAACTTTCAAACAAGACAATCAAACATGTAGGATCAATGATATAAATACACAAAATACCACAAAGATACATTTGATCATCAAGAATTGTAATGTCAAAGATTCACATTATCTGATCATCCAAAACAAAATTAGAAAGTCTACTCATATAAGAATCAAGGGTATGCTTCCACAAGAACCAAATAACTCATCTCACAAGAATGTACCTCCAAGCATCTTTCAAGAAAGTCAATGGTCAACAAGTTATATTGAGAATTCATAGGCATTATCAAAGCATTTCCATCTAACAAGGAATTAACATGCTTATCGAATTCAATATAATCAACTTGTTTTGAAGCACTAAGCACAAAACCACAAGTATACTCTCTCTCAAATGATTTCTTTCCAAGTTCAAGATGTAGCATTTCATTCAAAGGACTTTGATAAGTACATCTTATCGACACCAATCAAGACTTTAACATGCTTAAAAGATTCGACAAGAATATCTTGCTCACAACTAACACATGCATTGTTAACATCACATTGGTTTACGTAAGATTCCTCACAAAAATAAAGTCCATGAAAGCTATAGCAAGACTCAAAGAAGTGCAATGTAAACTTTCTCTACACAAAGAATCACTATGTTCACCAAACTCAACAATACATTCTTGCTCGTAAACATCATAAGCTTTTCCAAAATCATATCTAACCAAAGATAACACATTTTCAAGCTCAAACTTCAACAATTTAGCACCAAGTGTAGATATGAGAGTGTACCATTGTAGCACTTCACCCATTCTCACTTTGCCTTTGCCAAGTTCCCTCTTGAATAGTCATTTAATTTCTTGCAATTTGGGCACAAGGACACTAAAAGAAGATTGATTAGTGTTAGAAATGGGAATAAAAATCTCTTTGCCTTCTGAAATCCCTAATAGGCTTTTAATTAACTTTATTTTGATGGTAACAAATTAAAGACTAATGAGATTCAAAAGTTTGATTTTTAGTAGGTGATTGGAATACACCAAAGTGTTGTTCAACATTTGTTTTGTGGTGCTTGATGAGGAAGTCTTCCAAGAGTTCAAGATTTTAAAAGTTTGAAGACTTCCAGTTTGAAGAACTAGTTTAGGAAGGTTGGTTGGGTAATTAGTTTTATCTTTTGTACCAAGTGTTTTTTATGTTGATGATTCTTGATTTTAAAATGAATTTTAAAATGATTTTCAATATGATTTATAAATGGTTTTATTTATTTAAATTATCAAACAAATATTTTGATGAAAGATTTTTACTATTATTTGAGCATTAAAATGTTTCTTAAATATGTTGTCTTTAAAATGAAAATTGTTTACAAATAATTTTATCTCAAATGGATAGTCCAATTTAGTGAGATTAAGGTGCAAAAGTGATTTAATATCAAGTAATGATGTTGGAAAACTTTTGGACACTCGTGCAATAGAATGGACAGTCTAAAACTTTGAAATCAGAGTTCAAAATGCTACCGAACAAGTTTTGGACCCAAATTTTCATAAAATGGACCATCCGTTTCTGTCTACCTCAGCGTCCAAAACTGGCTAAATATAGCATTTATGAACAATATTTCTCTCTTCTATAAAAGGTGTTTCAGCCATTTTTTCACATAAGAACTGAGATGGAAAGCTTACATTCTTAACATTCATTTGAGAGAGTTTGCAAAGCAACTTAGGTTCCATTATTTCCTTACTCTTCATCAAGAATCATCAAAGGGGATTTGCTAGGGCTTAATTTGTATTCATCTCACTCCCAAGGGAAGTGTTCTTTAAACCCATTTCTAATCTTTATTGTATTTGTGTTTTGTTAGGTTGTCTTTGTGACACAAAACCCTTGGAGAGGGTTATCCTAGTTTGATTTGGTTTGCACTAGGTTGTCTTCGTGACACAAAATCCTTTGAAGGGACTATCCAAGTTTGTATTGATTGTTAAACTTGGGTTTGTAACCCTTGATTTGTGTGATTTATTGATATTAGTGGATTTGGGTGAAATCCTAAAAACAGAGAACCTTAGGTAGTGGACTAGACTCACAAAAGTGAGTTGAACCGCTATAAATCCTTATGTTCCTTGCTTGATTATTGCTTTCATTATATTATCTTCATAAATTTCATTGCATGACATTTATTGCATTCCTAGTGTTTGATAAATTATCTAAACCAATATAACTTTGAAATTAATAAAAAGAGCTTTTAATTTTTTTTTTTAAGAAAAAGTTTCTGAAAACCTGATTCACTCGTTTAGGTTTTTCACCTTCAATGAAAACATTTTCATTCTCCTTTCTTTTGCTTTACTCTCATGTTTTTTTTCAAGATCAATCTCTTTTATCTCAATAACTGTCTTTTCTTTTACTTGCTCATATTGCCTCTCATTTCCTTGCTTCTCAAGCTCTCTTTCTTTTTGAAGCTCATTCTTTCTTTCATTTCTCTCTTGTTCTTCCTTTTATTTTCTCTCTTTCTCACCATAGAATGCCCTCATGTTCTCTAAAAGTTGTTCGTGATCTTTTGTAGCCTCATGTGGTGTCAAAGAATTCAAATGATTCCTCCTTTCTTTCATCATGAAAGTGTAGTTATGTTTACAATGATCATATGTAGCTCCTCTTTCAACTCGCCAAGGTTTCCCCAGCAACAAATGAGTCACTTCCATAGGAATCACATCACAAAGCACTTCATACTCATACCTCCTTATGGAAAAAGGCAACCTCACTTGTTTGTCAACTAAAACCTCTTCACCCCCATTCAAGCCTTGTAGCTTATAAGGGTTTGAATGTTTCTCACAATCAAGTTGCAATCTCTCCACCACATATTGACTCACCAAATTCATATTGCTCTCATTGTCAATCATCAAACTACATACTTTCTCAAACATGACACATCTTGCAAGGAATATGGGTTTTCTTCGATCACTACCTTCATGAAGTGTCTCAAGGTCTTCAATTTCCATCACTTCATTTGATGTCTCTTTTACTTGTACCTTGTCATTCACTTCGTGAACTAGTGTCTTGTTCATGTCATCTAGCTTAGGTTTCCCCTCGTGTTCCTTGGGATTGAATTCCTATTCTTTATGACAAGTACCTTGCACCATAGTTGTTGAAGAAGTTCCATGTCTTGAGCTTCCCTAAGATTTCTCATATATTATCTTTCTTTTCTTCAAGTATTTTTCAACCTTGTTGGTCATGTGTACCATATCCTCAAGATAATCATAGTAATATGACTCAACTTCTTCTCAAATTTTTGCATTCAAACCATTGAAAAACGTATTCTTTGCATCTTCTTCATCCTCTACTATGTTAATTTTCTTTAAGGCACTCTATAACTCCTCATAATACTCTAACACATTATTGTTACCTTAAGTAACGATTTTGTTGTAGAGTTTTGGCACAAATCTGTCCCTCATGGTCCTTTTCAATTCCCCCATGCTGAAGTAGATGTTCCACCCCATCTCTTTTCATATCTCACCTATTTATCAGACCAAGTTAAGGTATAGCCCTTAAGACTTTCAACAACTAACTTCACCTTTTCTTCCTCCAAGTAGTCATGACAAGTAATCACAAGTTCAGCTTTTCTTTCCCAAGCAAGGTAAGCTTTTGGATTTTCCATACCATAGAAATATGGAATGGTCTTCTTGTTGCTCCCAATATTTCTTTCATAGCCTCGTTTGCTCCCATAATTAATTTTTTTCAACTTCTTTATATGGCACATATTCCTTAGAAGAACATTGTTGTGAAGTCTCCAATCTTTCCCCATACTATGATGCTTGAGATGATGTTCTAGACATGATTTTCACCTTCAAAGCTCACCAGCAAGAAATCTAAAAATATATATGTATCTATCCTCACTTTTCTCTTGTGTATGTCACTTAATCAAGGATTTTTACACACTTAATCAAGCTCACCACTTATGCCTTTTACCCTCTAACTCTTCTTTGAAGTTCTTAATTAACTCACTAGAACAATGTCAACCACTTGAGGTAAGATATCAAGCAACCAACATAATTCAATCAAATGGTCAACAAAAATCAGCATACAAGAACCAAAGAGTTGAGAAATCAGGTCAATCAACACAAATCAAGTGATAGGATTCTTAGAAATCAAAGAAATAGATGATAGGTATTTTAACAAACACCTAGGGCTCAAGAAAATTTGTGATAAAAAAAAATTTCTACGATGGCAATTCAATATAACCAATTCAATTTTGAATCAATCAACGGCCATACAACTTCAATTTCATTCAAAAATCTTCTTTACACCTTCAAGTATTCAAATCAATCAGGATCTCAATAATTTCAACAACTTTTTCTTCAATTTTTTTCTTTCAGATTTTTGAAATTTTATAACCGTCCATGTTTTGCTTTGCTTTTGTTTTCAATTTTGATGGCTGTAATACTCTTTCTTCCTATTTTTTTTTTTGGTTTTTTATGGAAGGAAGAAAAAGAACAATCACATAACACAGTGAATCAACCCTAGTTTTTGGCTATAGGTTATCTCAAATTGAAGAGTAAGATAGATAGTGAAGAACAAATCACAAAACAAAACACTAGATAATGAGATTTCAACGAAACAAACATGATCTAAGCACACAATAAAGCAATTAAGATAGTCAAACCTTAAGATGAAGAACCATAGCTCTGATACCAAAAGATGATGAGATTTCTTAGAAAGAAAGATTCATCAAAACACATCAATTGAAAGGATTTGATCAAAAGGTTTGTTTTAGGCTAGTTAGAATGACCTATGAAGCATAATCTTCATCAACCATCTTCTTGATTTGGTAGACACATCAATACCTAGCCAAAAGTAATTGGTAGCCCTCGTGTAGTCACTTAAGAACCCTAGAAGAGTTGCCTAAGAACTCCCTAAGAAGATCAAGTTTGATCTTGGAATTTTGTCTCTCAAAGAGCAAATGTGTTTGTAATTGATAAAAGAGTTGTTTGTAATACAGGATAAGGATGTATTTATAGTGTTTTGGTTAACCAAAACCCTAATTCATATGTCCCATGAGGTTAATGACATATTAATAGACTTAACTTGCAAGAAAAGTCAAAGAAAATACAAAGAAAGGCAAAACAAGTTGTTGCTGTCCAGGAAGGAGCCAGAGCCAGAGCCAGAGCCAGACAACAAGTGTTAGGCGCCGGACATAGCAGTCTGGCTAAGGATTATGGACCTGATGGAGAGTCGGGATGCTTTTGTCTTGAGATGGAGAGTTGGCAGAGACGGTCAGGAGTCGAACAAGGCTTGCCTGGGGCCGGATGGCCTGTTCCAACATTATTTGAGCTTGTTTAACTCCATTTCTTCACTCTTACTTGATGCTTTCTTCTTGTATTGATATAGCATCATCTTAAATGCAGCAAAGTGAATATTTCAAGCCATTTCATCCCTTCCTCTTCAACTTCGAATTTGAAATATAGATCTTTATACACAAACTTCCATTTTTGATGATGAGCTTCTCCAAACATGGCATCAAGTTCAAGTTGTTCTTCTTTGTTGAACTTCAATATCTTTATGCCTTCTTCAAACTTGAAATGTATTCTTTCATGTCTTCCTTGGATCTCATCATTAGATTTCACTGGTAAAATTAACTTATTTGGAAATCACATCTAAGTTTTTGAATGGAGTTGATGGGGTTGCAAGAAGGGTTATTTTGATTATTGCATGAATGTAGGTTTGAAATCTTCTAAAATTGATTTTGCTGAATTTGTGAAAGTTTTTTGTTCCAAGCTTGTGAAGAGAAAATGTGTCAACCATCGTGGAAAGAAAAGGAATCTTATGACATAACAAACTGAAAAATTTGCAATCACGAAGAAGTTGATTGTTTTCTCAAGTTGAAAGTTTTTATCATGAGCGTAAAAAAAAAACAAAAAAACTTGTGAAGAATGAGTTGGATGTTAAGATTGGTGAAACTTGTTATGCTATCAAAAGAGGAAAAGAAGTATTGGAGAACAATGAAAATCAAGCCCAAGAAGACATAAATTCTGAAAGTTTAATTGAGTAAAGTTCTTGCAAATATAGAATTTGAAATGGGGCAAGAAACCACTTCTCGTATGCCTCCTATTACTCCAAGTCCGTGCTTCTGTCAAGGATCCTTTGGGAATGATTGCATCTTGTTATAAAGAATTGAAGCAAGGTTTGATTCATCATGAAAGTGGATTCTAAGATGCCAAAATGGACAACCTCTTAGCCAAAGTTGGAGAAGATGGAATCAGGAGTGACTATGGATCTTTATTACATCACCTCAAAGTATCCAAGTGCAAACAAGTATCTTTGGACAGTCAAGTGATGCCAAATAGAAAATGTGAAATGTGACAACTTTTTGACAAGGGACAGGAAAGAAAAAATTATTACAGAAAAGAAGGATAAGGATCAACCCAACTATTCTTTGATTTTCACAGTTTATGACTCTATGGTCTTGGTAATTTCTCCTTTTTTTTTTATATTCTGCTTTATGGTTTTAGTACCTCTTATGTGGACTATATTTATAACATATATATAGGTGTGTGTGGGCCCAAGCTATCTTTCATTTGTTTTACCAGGATTAAACAACTTTGCACGTGCATAGTTTATATGGTTCAACACTGTTTTTATACCTGCAATCAAAATGTGGTGGTCCATAATTTTGTAGTTTACACTAACATGGGGTCTTATGCTTTTATCATTTTTTTATGTAGCAGATTACCTGTATGACCTGTGTTCTTGAAGTTACTTTGATGCTTTCTTATGCTTTTTGATGATGCAAAAAGGAAGAGAAATATATATTAATCATTATGGCTTAGGATGGTTTAGAATGGTTTTATTAGTTGTCGCTTTTTTATAGTATTATATCAAGACATGTTATTTTATGATGGACTTATATGGCCTTTTGGACTACACTTTATACTTTCTCTATTATGGTGACTTGGATTCATTATCTATAGTCTATTTTCTTCTTGAAAGATATGAAGTATGAAAACTAGCTTATGGAATACTTAGCTTAATGACTTATGGTTTTATGCTTTGCTCTTATTGGGTTAATGAGAGTTTTTACCTTCAACTTTCTTTTGTACTTTAAAGATCCTTAAGTGGTGGGATATAAGTTGGATCATGGCAGTGTGACTTTTTAAGAATTCCTACTCCTGGAGTTTTGTTTGATGGTTGAATCTAATTTAATACTTCTTTTTATGATATGATTTTGGTGACTGAATTGATTTTTATCCCATGGATTTTTGGTTGGAAATATTTGATTGAGAATATATTGTTATTGTGAATATATTATGGAATCCGTGAGCATGGAGCTGAAATATATCTTTTGTCAATCCTTGAAATGTTCATATTACAGATTAAATTCTTGGGATGTTATATAAATTTCTTGGGACTTGCCTGTAAAATTTTTCAGGTTTGGAAACATCTATAAACAAAGGAAGCTTTGTCAAATTTTTTTAAAATTTATTTCTATTAGTGAGGGAGAGCTTATTGTTAATTGATCCTTTTAAAACCTCACATTAAATGGAAGGAATTAGGCTTGGAGGAAGGTTGGGTCATGAATTTGAAGACTTAAAGATTGAAGAAATAGTTTGGGAAACTTGGTTGGGTAATTAATTCTAATATTTGTACCAAGGCTTCCTTATGATGATTTTTACACTAAAAATATTTTTCTTAAAACTTTCTTTAAATCTTTCAAAATATATGATTTTATAAAAGTTTGTTTCAAAAATATTTTATCGTAAGTGTTTTTGACAAGTATTGATGGATTATATGGTAAAAAATAAAAAATACAAATGGTTTTGGTCAACTATGTGTTTTGGATCTTGGCTGCCCTGGTTTGGATGATCCAATCTGCCTGAAATAGGATCCAAAAATTTTTCTGTGTGACTGGAAAATTTCTTGACCTAGATTCACCTCCTTTGGACTATCCAATCTGACTAAATCACGATCCAAAACTTTCCGGAATTGGTTTTAAATGGTAAAAATTTTGATCGTTGCTTCTGCTTCTTCTCTATGCTATCTCTATGATATCTTAAGAAAAACATCATTCTCAACACTTCAATGATTTCATTCATCTAACATCAAGTGCATCAAAGAGCCGTCAAGGAACTTGTTTGAGCTTTCATTGTAAGATCTCATTCCAAAGGGAAGTGCACCTTCTACTAATCTTTTATATTTATTATCTTGAGTTTTCTAGATTGTCTTTGATACACAACCCGTGGAGAGGGTTATCTTAGTTTGATTTGGTTTGCATTAGGTTGCCTTTGTGATATGAAATCCTTGGAAGGGATGAAAAACCTGGGGGGGGGGGTTGAATTAGGTTTTAGAAACTTTTTCAAAGTTCAAAAATTAAACCTTCTCTTGAAAAATTGAAAATTATTTGGTTTGAGCAATTTATCAAACACTTGGTATGCAAAGATGTTACTTAATAGATTTTTCAAGAAATAGAAAGTTAAAAGCTAAGCAAATTCAACACACACAAGAATTTATAGTGGTTCAACTCACCCTTGTGAGTCTAGTCCACTACCAAAGGTTTTCTACCTTAGGATTTTCCCCAAATCCACTAATATCAATCAACAATACAACCAAGGGTTACAAACCTAAGTTTTACAACCAAGAACAAACTAGGATAATAACTTTCAAAGATTTTGTGTTTCAAAGACAACCTAGAAAACCCAATATAATCAAGATATAAAATGGGTACAAGAGGCACTTCCCTTTGGAGTGAGATGTATAAAATGAAGCACTAGCAAGTTCCTTGATGATTCTTTGATGCATTTGATATTAGATGAATGAATTCATTGAAGCTTTGAGAATGTTATTTTTCTTCTTTGTTTCTTGTTGTTTTTGGTGTAGAAATTTGTAATGAAAATGGTGGAAAATGGCTCAAATAGCATAGAGGAGGAAATGCATCTGACTGTTTAAAGACCATTCCAGAAATTTTTGAATACTGATTTAGTCAGTTTGGAAAGTCTAAACAAGGTAAATCTGGGTCTAGAACTTTTCCAGTAGCATTGGAAAATTTTTGAATCCTGTTTCAGGCAGATTGGATGGTTTAAACAAGGAAAGTCTGGGTCCAGAATTTTTCCAGTAACGTTTTGGACCCTGATTTCAAATCTTTGAACTGTCCATTCTTTTGCATGAGCATCCAAAAGTTTTCCAACCTCGTTAATTGATATGAAATCACGTCAATCCATTTGAGAGAAAATCATTTGTAAACATTTTTCATTTTAAAACCAATTTATTTAAGAAACATTTTAATACTCAAATAATAGTAAAGATCTTTTATCAAATTGTTAATTCGATAAGTTAAATAAGTCAAACCATTTATAAATCTTTAAAAAACACATTTTAAAATTCATTTTAAAATCAAGAATCATCAACATAAGGAAGACTTGGTACAAAGATAAAACTAATTAAGCAACCAACCTTCCTAAATTAGTTCTTCAAACTTGTAAAATCTTGAACTCTTGGAAGACTTCCTCATTAAGCACCACAAAACAAATGTTGAAGAACACTTTGATGTATTCCGAGCACCTACTAAAAATCAAACTTTTGAATCTCATTAGTCCTTAATTTGTCATCATCAACTTAAAGGTAATTAAAAGTCTATTAGGGGTTTCAATCTCCCCCTTTTTGATGGTGACAAACCATAAGAAAATTAAGCACATGAATACATCAAGTTGGGGGCTAAAAGTATATAAATCAAGTAAGCATAACTTACCCTTAATATATGGCCAAGTTAAGTTAAAGGTAAACAATAAAAAGTAACTTAACTAGCCTAATGACCCAACCTACCGCCGAGGCTCCTCCCTTCCATATACATGTGAGGCATAGAAAGATACATATATATATATATATATATATATAACTCTAAGCTCCCCCTCACTTATAGAAGTAAAATTTTAAAATTTTTTTTACAGAGTTTCCTCTGATTTTGAGGTTGCCAACCTAAAAAAGTTTAGCCAGCAAGCCTCAAGTAGTTCATATAGCACCCTAAATATTTAATGCATGATATATATATATATATATATATATAAACCATAAGACTTATTTCAACTTCATGCACAACTACACCACGTCATACTGTTAGCTCAAAAGCCATTTTCATTAAATATACCAACCACAATTTTAATAATCCAAAAAATGTATTTCAAAAGTGGCTCAGAAGCTTTGTAAAAATAGTCACAAAGTATCTCATTTAATAATAATTCAACAGCAATGAAAATACCTTCATAGAAACTAATCAACAATAAGAATACCTTCATAGCAACTAATCAAATCCCAAGCCATAATCAGTAATTCAAGCAATATAAGCAATAAAGACCTTCCATCGCCATCATCATAAAACAAAGTATCAGTCATATGTCATAAAATCCCGCATTTCCCTCATTTACTTTCCAAAAGTTTGGACAATTTATTAAATCATAAACTATACAACACGCATAGAAAACTAGAGCATGCCAATTCTTCTCCTCTTTTTGACATCATCTAAAAGCACACTCAACACATAACTTAAAAATATAACAAGCATGGCAATCCAAACCACATAACCAGTATAATGATCTACCATATTTAGAATAATAACAGTGTTGAACCATATGAACTACATTTCATAACATGTTTGAAAGCTTAATCATAAAAGCATTTACTACAAATGTAAATGTATAGAATATCACAAATGTATCACATAAAAATCATTAAAACCATATACATCTCTCCCTTTTGGCAGTATTAAGAAAATATCAACAGTATCTACAAAATCATACTCAACATTTAACAGTCATATTTGTATAAAACAATTTCATACAGGTAAGCTACCTAAAGGAAATATATTAGCAAACACAGTACTAAATTGTATAAAAAATCAAATCAAGACAGATAACAAAGAGCCACATATTATGATAAACATCTAAAACCATCTAAAAAAGGAGTCAAGGAGTAGTTACAGACAGACTGGTGACACAGGTTTCAAGTAGTAGCATGGACTGGTCTTGTAACAAGATTTAGAATGTCAAGCCATTACCGTCCAACTTACTAAAGGCTTCTTTGTCTCTAATTTTTCATGCTTCATTCAATTTTTCATATCAACAATGGAGATGCTTTCAGTATGGAGTTCATGGTTTTTTTATTTTCATTGTCCTCCAATACTTCTTATCTTTAGACAACCTCAATTGTTGCATCAATCTTGGCTTCCAATTCATCTTCTTCATAATTCTCAGATTCACTCTCATGAACTAAAATTTCGTCTTCAAAAATCAACTCTTACAATGTGCCTTGTCATCAATTTCCTTGTTCTTTTAGAGACTGTTGAAATAATTTCACTCTGTAAGCTTGAAGAAACTTCAGATCTATTCATCTACATAGTTGTGAGAGTATTATAACATATCCACTGAATTTTCCATCTTCAAGTTGTATCCCGTGGGCTTGGAGTAACCAAGTGAGTAGCCTGTCATTCAAAATACTCATGTTCTTTTCCTTTTCTCTCCATCCCTTGTTTTGAGGTGCCAACTTTCCAAAACAACTTCCCACATTAGATCAGATACAAGATGTACATGTGACCACTTGCTATTTTATTCCTTGAAATCATCAAGTAAAACTTCCCTGTCAATACATCCACTAGGAGTTCCTCTTTTCTGTCTACTGCCTACTATAAAGGAAACTTGCTTTCTCTTATTCTTTGTTTAACCTATTTGAGAAAAACAATCATCAATAATAGCAATCAGTTCCTTGAACCTCAACAGACGGTGAAGGTGTTGAAAAGAGGGGTTGAAGTAATTAGAAAATTTTAGTGAGAGGAGGTCGTTAGTCCGAGCAATACTATAATTAAACTTACTTTATCATTTTTGCAGCACCAAATCCAAGACTCTCATGGAATAAATCTTTCAAATATTTCTGCTTCACCATCAGATGGACTTCCTTATTGTTATATATTTTTGGGAGACATGCCTCACCAAGCCCATTCTTATTTTCGTCTAAAAAGAGAAGTAAAAAAAATTTTTTTTTGGACAAAAAACGACGTAATTTAGGTTGAAGAAATTAGATACAGAATAAAAGGAATGGTTATAGTTTTTAAAAGATGGGCCCACCTAATGGGTCAAGATTGGCTGAAAATGGGTGTGTACATAGGTTGTTTAGGTTGAGGTTCAAAACCTGTGTCCAAAAATCTAGCGCTTGCTTCCAATAGGCTACGGGAATTTTTTTAGACACTTAAAGTAATGCATTTTGGACAGTCCAAAATCCTGAGAATAAGTTCAAAGTCTGGACAGTCTAGAAAAAGTATTATCAACAGATTACATAAGTTAGTCATGGAATAATACTCAAACCAATTCTTAGACAAATAAAACGATCTTTGGGTAATGGTTTAGTAAGATATCAGCAATTTTCTCATTTGTGCACACATAATGCATAGAGAAGTCACCTTTTTTAACATTATCTCTAAGTAAATGATAGAGACCACGTATACAAGGATAAAATTTATATTTCAAGACTTGAAGATTTTGAGGACAAATCTTTGAGAAGGGGGGAATGATGGTGATCCATGCCCAAAAAT